>CM029399.1:17172974-17477812 GCA_017139565.1 Luffa aegyptiaca | reverse complement strand
CCCTAAAAACCCTAAACCCTAAAACTCCTAAACCCTAAAACCAAAACCCCTAAACACCCTAAACCCTAAAACTCCTAAACCCTAAAACCAAAACCCTTAAACACTAAAATTATCAAATTTTCAAAATGTATATACACTATAGGCTAAGCACTCAAAATCCAAATATAACCTTAAACCCTAAAACTAACCCCAACAAAGAAAACCCTAAAAAACCTAAACCCTTAAAAACCATAAACCCTACAACTAAAACCCTAAACCCTACATCTCAACCAATAAAACCATAAACCCTTGAAAACCCTAAACCTTAAACCTCCTAAACCCTAAACCCTAAAACTAATAAACCCTAAAAACCCTAAACCCTAAAACTCCTAAACCCTAAAACCAAAACCCCTAAAAACCCTAAACCCTAAAACTCCTAAACCCTAAAACCAAAACCCCTAAACACCCTAAACCCTAAAACTCCTAAACCCTAAAACCAAAACCCTTAAACACTAAAATTATCAAATTTTCAAAATGTATATACACTATAGGCTAAGCACTCAAAATCCAAATATAACCTTAAACCCTAAAACTAACCCCAACAAAGAAAACCCTAAAAAACCTAAACCCTTAAAAACCATAAACCCTACAACTAAAACCCTAAACCCTACATCTCAACCACTAAAACCATAAACCCTTGAAAACCCTAAACCTTAAACCTCCTAAACCCTAAACCCTAAAACTAATAAACCCTAAAAACCCTAAACCCTAAAACTCCTAAACCCTAAAACCAAAAACCCTAAACCCTAAAACTCCTAAACCCTAAAACCCTATAACCCCTAAACACTAAAATTATCAAACTTTCAAAATGTATGTTAGTAACTATAGGCTAAACACTCAAAATCCAAATATAACCTTAAACCCTAAAACTAACCCCAACAAAGAAAACCCTAAAAAACCTAAACCCTTAAAAACCATAAACCCTACAACTAAAACCCTAAACCCTACATCTCAACCACTAAAACCATAAACCCTTGAAAACCCTAAACCTTAAACTCCTAAACCCTAAACCCTAAAACTAATAAACCCTAAAAACCCTAAACCCTAAAACTCCTAAACCCTAAAACCAAAACCCCTAAAAACCCTAAACCCTAAAACTCCTAAACCCTAAAACCCTATGACCCCTAAACACTAAAATTATCAAACTTTCAAAATGTATATTAGTAACTATAGGCTAAACACTCAAAATCCAAATATAACCTTAAACCCTAAAACTAACCCCAACAAAGAAAACCCTAAAAAACCTAAACCCTTACAAACTACTAAAACCCTAAACCCTAAAAAACCATAGACCCTACATCTCAACCACTAAAACCATAAATTCTTAAAAACCCTAAATCTTCTAAACCCTACAACTATAACCCTAAAACCAAAACCCCTAAAAAACCCTAAACCCTAAAACCCTAAAACCAAAACCCCTAAACCTTAATTATTTAACTTTCGAAATGTATATTAGTAAACACTCAAAATTCAAAACCCTAAATCTAACCCCAATAAAGAAAACCCTAAAAACCCTAAATCGTAACCCCTAAAATCTTAAACCCAAAAACCATAACCTTTAAACCCGAAAAACCCTAAACCATAAAATACTAAGTCCTTAAAATCCAAAAAATCTCTAGACCTAAACTCTAAAACTCTAAAGACCTAGAGGACGTTGTCTAAGAATCTTAAGCATTAAAAACCATAATTCGAGAAATATCCTAAATCTTGTGTGAAATTCATAAGAAGTAAAAACTATAATCCATAATTTTAGTATGTTTTAGTTGTTGACTTAGTTACTATTTCCTTCCAGGACGTTGTCTCAAAATCATATATAGTGTCATAGTTATCATGGAATATGTTGGATTTATATGCTACATGGGTGGGAATATAGTCCACGGTCTGAATGGTATAGAGTACGATGTCGGGCCATCTGTTATGATCAATTTTCATCGGGATATTGCATTCGAAGATTTTATTCAAGGATTATGCAATGGCCTATCAATTGATAGAACTAGAGGGTTGGAGGTCATATTTAGATACAGAACTATAGGATTTCAAGGGTCCACTTATTATGCTCCGGTATCATTACGAAGCGAAGTTGATCTTAGGTTTATGATGACCAATGCTCTTTCTCTTCCCTCTAGAGTAGAGCTTTTTATCTCTCAACCGAACAACGTAAGTATAGCTCCTGAAGTTGATTATACCCCTGGACAATACTATATCCCTGAACAAGACTATAGCCTGGAAGTTGAAGGTGAAGATAACCTTCAACTTGATGATCAGAACATTCATTTTTCACAGAATGACGATGACGATGACGATGACGATGACGATGACTATATCCCTGAACAAGACTCAATGGTTGTGACGAATGACGATGTTGGAACGGAGTCTGATAATGATAGCACAGATGAAGTATCCGATGATAGTGTCGAGGAAGCGCCGCAGATGTACGGTGTGCATGAAATCCCTCCATTTTTCACAGAGTTGGACATGAGAGCTATCGATTCCCTTCCTAACACGGGCATTGAAAGAGAAGCAAGAGGAGACGATTCATTGGTGAAAGGGATGATATATAAGTCGAAGAACGACTTAATGAACGCTGTTAAAAGCTACTCTATCATTCGGCATCAACACTTTGACGTCGTTGAGTCGAAGAAAAAGGTGTGGGCAGTCAAATGTAAACGATACGGCGAAGGTTGTATGTGGCGCCTCCGTGCCTGTTGCCTTAAGAAACATGGCCAATTTGAAATCACACAATACAATGGGCCACATTCGTGTGTTTATGCTAGGTTGAGTCAAGACCATAGACAACTAGACTCAAACCTCATTGCAGCTGAAATCCACGGCGTCGTCAAGAGCAACCCATCTATAGACATTCGAACATTACAGGAAATCATAGTGCAAAAGTACGGATATTCTGTAAAATATTCGAAGGTATGGGATGGGAAGAGGAAAGCTATACAAAATGTCTTTGGAGATTGGGATGAATCGTATACGTTATTGCCATCTTGGACCAATATCCTAATGCTAACAAATCCTGGTACAAAAGTTGAATGGAGGTGGTACGAGACGGAGGGGAATAATAATGAAATAATATTTCGCAGTGTTTTCTGGTCGTTCGGTCCGGTTATCGAGGGTTTCAAACATTGTAGACCATTGCTTCAAATCGACGGAACACATCTGTATGGAAAATATAAAGGCAAATTGTTGATTGCTACATCCGTTGATGCAGACGGACACATATACCCCGTTGCATATGCCAACGTACCAGAAGAAAGTTCCGATACATGGGGTTGGTTTTTAAAAACGCTCCGACAACGGGTGGTTGGTGCGAGGGCCGATGGGATGTGTCTGATTTCAGATAGGCATAAGGGTATCATCTCGGCTGTACGTGACAAGGAGAACGGTTGGACTAATGCACACCATCGATTTTGTTTGCGACATCTTGCAAGCAACTTCAATGAACGGTACAAAGACAAGGTTTTGAAGAAGTTGGTGTACCGGGCTGGTTCAAAGTTTACAGTTACTAAGTTCAATCGTTGCATGCAAGAGCTTCAATCAATTAATAAGGAGTGCATGAGATTTTTTACGTCCTTAGATCCGACGCAGTGGACACAATCACACGATGGAGGACATCGTTATGGTTGGTTGACAACGAACGTAGCCGAGTGCACCAATGGGGTCCTAAAAGGAGCTAGAAAATTGCCCATCACTGCATTAGTTCAAGCCACATTCTATCGAACAGTAACATATTTTGCCACCCGACGACATGAAATACAGAAGTCTCTAAATTCTGGACAACAATTCACACGGTAAAAAATTTCTATAACCCATAGTTCATAAGTTCTGCTTCATGAAACTCGATAATAATTTATGTCATTATGTTAGGTATGCAATTGACATGCTAATTCCATGGGAAGCATGAGCAAACAGTCACAAAATCCACGTGTTCGATTATGATCTGGGTATATGTGATGTCACTACATCAATTAACCCAATAACAATGAAGGGTGGAACAAAACATCGAGTACGTTTGTGCGATGAATCATGTGTTTGCAATAAGTGGAAAACATATGGCATCCCATGTTCCCACGCCATTGCTGCCTGCAAAGAAATTGGAGTAGACTACCTGCGGTTTGTTAAACCTTACTATAAGCTATCAACTTATTTGGCTTGTTATGTGCCCCAATTTGAACCAATCCCAGATCAAAGTTGTTGGCCTGAAACAAGTGGTCAAAAAGTGGTTCCAGACGTCTCCTATGTGAGAGGTGTAGGTCGACCACGTAGTTCTCGCATCAGAAATGAGATGGATTGGAGGGAGCCCGCGGTCAAGATACGTTGTGGAGTTTGTAGGCAAGAAGGACACAATCGTAGAAATTGTCCTCATAGAGCATCTAGACGAATGCAATAGGCTGTGAATGTTTCCAATCTTTTTGTTACTATGTTTTTAATATGTGTAACTTACGTATTTATTTATGTGGAATAAAAATCACTATATTACATGTGTGCAAACTCACCTTCTTATTATTAATGAAACTAACATTAACTGTTAATATACTTAAATGTTGTTAGATGGGAGACAATGATATTACAACGGGTCCGTATGATCCATCGGTGCTACGCCTACAGGCCAGTCATCGGTCCGAACTGGTTTGGGAGGATGTCTACATCAATGCCATGCATTGTAGACGTCGCGAGGCCGTGTTGAAGAGGTTTTCTACTCCAGACCCTCGTATTGAGCCCTACTTACGGGCTTCTGGCTTTTATGGGGTATCGTGCATTAGATTCATCCAGCTGGATTGGCACCTGATTACGGCCATGGTCGAGCGTTGGAGCCAAGAGACACACACTTTCCACCTTCCACATGGGGAGTGTACAATCACGCTACAGGATGTCGCAATACAATTTGGGCTTCCGATAGATGGGAAAGCTTTGATCGGATCAGTGAACGCAGACTGGTCAGTTATATGTCAAGACTTGATGGGTGTTACTCCTGGGAACCGTATGCTGGATGGAGGTCGCATAAGTCTATCATGGTTGGCCGAACAGTTTGACAATTTCACCCATCTTCCAGAGGATGCCGATGAATAAGACCTCCGACGGTACGCTCGAGCATACATTTTATCGCTCATCGGAGGTATGCTCTTTCCTGATAAGTCCAACTCGAAAGTCTATCTAATGTATCTTTCGTTGCTTGAGGATTTTGATGAGGCCGGTACATATAGTTGGGGTGCGGGCTGTCTCGCCTGGTTGTACAGGAACCTTTGCAAAGGTTCAGTTATCGATGCAAGGGACCTAGGTGGTTCCCTAATTTTGTTGCAATTATGGACGTGGGATCGATTCCCAACATTAGCACCGAGACGACGTCACCGGTTCGAGTACCAACTAGGAGATCGACCTTTGGCAGTCCGGTAAGAACCTTTGGCGAATACAACTATATTCCTTTGTGTAAAACTTGAAAATAAAAAAAACTAATATTCAATATTGTACTTTGTAGGTGGAATGATGAATTTTCAGTGATCAGGACGCCAACACATGTCCTCGTCCAATACAGATATATGTTGGACACGATTAGGCCAGATCAGGTATAGTTATGTTTAGACAGTAATTTATTTTTTTTACCAACTTCTTCATTCCTAATTATGAATGTCAACTACAATTGCATTTTATCGTTGTGTAGATTATATGGGAGCCGTATCAACACCTCATTAATATGTTACCGGAGTACTGTCTAATCGGTCAGGACATTTGGACTAGCAGAAGTCCACTCATTTGCTTTTTCGCAGTAGAGTGGCATTTCCCTGATCGTGTTATGAGACAGTTTGGATGGGTGCAGCATATCCCCATACATTGTAACACAGACATGGTCCTGCACTCGTACAACTTACAAGGTCGTCATGAACGGGATTGGGCTACTTATCTAGCTCCATCCATTCAAATATGGGAAGGGCGACGTGATATTATTATTCACGGGCAACCAACTGATGGGGGTGTTGATGTGGACCCACAATACAATCACTGGTTCGCAACTATCAGTCGTCGGTACCTCACGAAGGCAGGAGCCTCGTACCACTTCTTGGTAAGATTTCGTTAAAATAAGTAAGTTAAAAATATTACGTTATTATAAACTATGAACGTTCCATTAATTTCATTTTCTGTGTTCTAGTGTCAGGACCCCATAATGACGGAAGCTCATAGAAGGGCCCTCCAACATATAACGGATATATACCACATCATACATGAAAATGGAGGTGTCCCGGGTCAAAATGAAGATGATCCTATCCACCAACAAGCTGCTCCAGCGCAACAACAGTATTACCCACAGGAGCAACACGTTGATGTAAATGATCCTATCCAACGTCAAACTGCCCCAGCTCAGCACCAATATAACCCACAGGAGCAACGTGTTGATCTCACTCAACAACATGATGATCCCCCATTGTTCCCATATGTGCCTTCACCACCCCTGATGTTCGAACAAACATTCCCAGAACTCTTCTCTTCCCCTAATTTCATGTCGCAAACACCTACATTCTTCCGAAATTGGGAAGAAGGTCAGTCTTCACATACTTACCATGCACCGGAAGAACAGTATGTGACATATCGAAATCCAAATCAGGGAATACACATCAGGGATGCAAGTGATACGACAAATACAAGAGGTCGGGGTGATCGAGGCCAATACGTAACTCACCGATCACGAGCTAGGCGCCATAGGACCCCATCTTCTAATGAAGACCCATAAACTATTGTTTGTAATTATACGTTTCACTAACTTGACTGTATTAAATCCCAAATCTTCAATTACATTAGTTTTTTTTTTTCTAAGTATGTTAATGCAAGATTCAATTTTTTAAAATAACATAATAATTAAAACTCGAATCTTTACTTAGATGAGTTCTTGAAATATTAGAAAATAAAATGTTTTTTACCCGTTAAAGTGATATTCATCGGTTATTTTTACGAAAGAGTGAAAATTTTGGAAATAAAAAAGGTTCCAAATCGTTAAAGATTTTCTAAGAGTTTTAAAAGAAATAACAAACTTGTTTATAAGTATCTCAAAAGAAAAAAAAAAAGTGGGTCATCAAAAACATTTTATTTATAAAACAAATAATAAAATAAGATTTTTTTTTTTAATAATAAAACGAGTTCAACCTAATGGTATTTTTTTAGGTTTCAAAGAAGATTTTTTATCATAAAAAAAAATTCCAAATCCAATAATGTGTTTTAGTTTTTAAATGGAATAATTTGAAAATAGAAAAAGGATTGTTTTAAAAAAGAAAAACATAAAAAAAAAAAATCATTAGAATTTAATCATTAGTTAGTTAAGAAATCATTAGAATTTAATTTTTTTTTTTTGTTTAATCATTAGTTAGTTAACCAAAAAAACAAAATCATTAGAATTTAATTTTAAAAAAAAAAATAAAAAATCAACGTTTAAGAGACGCGACCTGGCGGCGTGTGAAAAAAAAAAATAACTTGTCGCTTCTCTTGTAGAGACGCGACATAATAGAAAATTGGGTGTCGCGTATCTCCAAGAGACGCGACACCCTATATATCCAAATTGTTTCGAAAGTACCCTTATTCTCTAATTTTTTTCAATATCCTTCCTACATTTCTAAAAAACCCCTTAAACTATCTTAAATGTTTTTGGCCCAAAATTTTGTTCTATTTTAGTAAATAACCCATAACCCAATAGCAATCCAGCAAAGGATTCAAAATGCCCTAAGTTCAAATGGCAGCACAGGCGCCCTTCTCAGAACTTCTCGTTTTCTCAATCTACAGCTTCTCAACGGCCAATCATTAGGAAACCAACATCCAGAAGCCACTTCTCTCATTTTTCTACTTAAATCTTCACTGAAACCATCCAACTTTTCAATCTCAACAGCTGAAGTTCTCAATCTTTTGAAGAGGTACCCTTCGAAATTTCATTTTTGATATATGTAATGAGCTTGAACTGCGTACATTGTGTATTCTGTCATGTCCTACCTGCAAAAACTCAGAGCACTTTCCATGGTTTCTTCTTCGATTATTGCTGATAACAAGTTTAACTTGGTTCGAGTCTTGTATTGGCGAATTGAGTCTTCCCCTGTTGCTTCGAACCCTAGATTTTATCGAACTAAAAAGGTTCCCCAAACGGGAGAATGTGGAAATTTCAGAGGAATTTCAACTAGGGGTGGCGAAAACGTTCATCGGATTTCTCGGGCCACTAGAAAGGAGGCCCAGGCTGCGTTATTGGAGTATTTGCATTCTACTAGAGTGATACAATTTATGGATGCTGAGAATATGAGTAGAAATTCACCAATCTTTCTTGAAAAACTTCTGGGAAGAGTTGAAAATGAGGGCGACATTGGGCGGTCGATTACTCGGTTTTTGCGGTACCATCCGATTAATGAGTTCGAGCCTTTCTTTGAGAGTATGGGTTTGCAACCTGCTGAGTACAATGCTTTTCTTCCGCGCGATTTGATGTTCTTGAGTGATGATGATTTGTTGCTTGAAAACTATCATGTGTTGTGTAACTATGGTATTGAACGAAATAAGATAGGGAAGATTTATAAGGAGGCAACTCAGGTATTTCGATATGACTATGGTGTTTTGCTGTCAAAGTTAAGAGGCTACGAGGAACTCGGTCTCGGTCAAGCTACTGTTGTTAAATTTGTTGTTTGTAGCCCCTATCTGTTGGTTGGAGGTGTTAACGAGGGGTTTGTCAAGGTATTAGACAGATTGAAGAACATTGGATTTGAATCAAGCTGGGTTGAAGAACAACTGATAGATGGTAACTCCTATAACTGGAAGCAAATTCTTGGTCTTCTTTTCTGGTTTAAACAGATGGGTTGCAGTAATGAGAAGTTGGGTGATTTAATCGGCCAACATCCAGATTTTTTATTTGAGGATTCAGGAAGTAAAACAATTTCTTTAATTGGGTTGTTACTGAAAATGGGATCCTCAATGATCCAGATATGTTCCGTGTTCCTACAATTCCCTCAAATTCGAGTTGGTAAGTTTGTTTCAAATATAAGGCGATGCCTTTTGTTCTTCAATGAAATAGATATGGGTGTGCAAGAGATAGGATACCTTTTCCGGTCTCATCCCTTGCTATTGGGATCGTGTATGCTGAAAAAGACTAACAGCTTGCTTGCTAACTTGAATGTTGGGAAGAAACGACTTTGTCAATTTATCTTAGAGAATCCAGAAGAATTGAAGAACTGGAAGCTTGGGACAAGAGTTCCACCACTATCAGACACGGGTGAGGGTATAAGGTCAAAGCAACATAAAACTCAGTTCTTGTTGAAATTAGGGCTAGAAGAAAACTCAAGTAAGATGAAAGAAGCGCTCAAGGTGTTTCGAGGGAAGGGAGCAGAGCTCCAAGAGCGGTTTGATTGTATTGTGGAAGCTGGCATTGACGAAAAGGATGTTTACAAAATGATTGAAGTTTCTCCACAAATCCTTAACCAAACAAAAGATATAATAGAAGAAAAGATTGATTTTCTTGTAAATAATTTGGGGTATCCTGTTTCATCTTTAGTAAATTTCCCATCATATCTTTCCTATACGACTCAGAGGGTTACTCTTAGGTTCTCAATGTACAGTTGGCTCAAGGATCAAGGAACAGCTGACCCGACATTAGCATTGAGCACTATTGTTGCATGTTCGGAAAATACATTTCTAAGACAGTATGTGAATCATCATCCCAAGGGCATGGAAGTTTGGGAGAATTTGAAGAGAGAAATATATCCGGATTCTTTGGCGTCTCCTGTTTAGTAAACTAGTCTCATTTAACATATTCTTTGTCCAAATCGTGACCAATTGCTTCATAGCTGTCATACAACAGTTTTTCCACACTTCATGGAATTGAGCAATGTACTTTAAAGATGAGAAGTGAGAAAAATTGGTACTTCTATCATGGAAAAGTTTGATATTTCCATTTAGCTAGAGCTACTTATCCATATCAGAGAATTGGCGTCGAACTTCGAAATACTGTATCATTTTCACAAAGTAAGTTAATATACCTAATTGTTTGTTGCCTTCTTTCCCAATTCGGTTATTTCCAACTGACCTTTACCTGGTTCAACATTTGCAGGTTTTGGTGGTCCTTGGAGCATTGTTTCACAACATTATTTTGTCCATTACTTGTGATTTCAGCTTCTTTTAACATAATGCTTACTAATCATGGAAATTTGAGATATATTCTTTACTCACTGGATCAGAAATCTTCTAGAGGTATATTTTGTGGAAAAGCATTTATATCTATCATCCTATCAACAACCAAGTCTATGATCAAATCATTAGTATTTATGGTAGTTTTCATGTTGATACATATTGAGCGTAGTCGGTGGCTACTACCTAGCACGCGGTCGAGGTAAACAATTTCTAAATATTTCTCTAAATGTCCATAAGCACGATTTGTTATCTTAGAGCATCTCTTCTCGTGCACAACTTTCTAACTGTTTATTTAACGTAGGAATCATTGGAGCTTTCGGAATATATTACTGCAGAGTTTCTTAATTGCCCATATAATTGTAGTTTTAGTTGTATCTTTAGCTTGTAATCATATAACTCTACCTGAGACAGAGAGACGGTTGTCCCTTGAACTTATACTGTTGGTAGAATTGCTTTGCTGGTATTACTAAGAGGAAGGATACATCTCGGTATTGGCCTGTTGCAATTTCTGTTTGTGTATATGCTATGATGATTCCTATCATACTAAAAGTCTAATGTATTTATTTTGGAATAAAAAGCCATTTATTTTGGCAATTGATTTTTCCATGGTTGTACGAGATATTTGGTTGAGAAGAAAGAGGAGAATTGAGTTGAATATTGTTTGGTCATAGAAGGTAAAAATTATTGGATGAGACTACCACAATATGGTTGCTCTGCTCCCTAGAATCGTTGGATATTTGCATGTCTAGTAGTAATTGGTAGATACAAATTTAAAATATTTTTATAGTTTCCATTTTTTTTTTTTTTTTTGTCAACAGATAGGTAGCTTTCTTCTAATTTACCTTTTTTCTTTTTGGTACTTTTCCTGTTGGTTGGGTCGTATGTTTTTCTTATACATCTTTTGCACTTTCATTCATGTTAATGTAAACTAGTTCTATCAGGGTCAAATTTTCATTAATCTTAATGTTAATCAGTGCTCTATACCTGTAAATATATTTGCATTTTACAAATGTAACATATAATAATAAGAGTTGTATTGAGCACAAAGGCACGCACAGGTACTGTGGTACAGCTAAAACTTAAAGGTACGAAAAAAATGTTAAATAGTACAGGATAGAAACTGAAGAGAGATCCCGTTATTAGCATTTTACTTGATGTAACAAACCAGCACCCATAACAAGACAGTGGGGTAGGTGCCAAAAACCTTTTAGCTATTTAACTTGAGTGCCTATTTTTGCCTTTATATTTACACATCACCTTGTCAAGATCCTAGATGGTGCAGAGCAAGGAGAAACATTGGCTCTGCTTGTTCTTGGATGAAGTTCACTGTGAATATCTGCCTGGCAATTTGGTAAAACGAGAGAAGCTACATTTTGGTATATTAAACTGTAATGGATGAATTTAAGAAGGAGAAACAAATCCTATGGCGAAACTTTCTATATGATTTCTATTGGAACCTTTGGCTAGAAAGGAATGCGCGCATCTTCTCCCACAAGTCACAAAATCTACATCTTATCTTGCTTTTTTTTTTTGGAGTTCTCATTCTCCTCCTTTTTGTAATTATAGCTTATCTACCCTTATATCTCATTGGAGAAGTTTTTTGTAATTATCTTTGATAGGTCCTTCCTTTGTATCTATTTCATACATCAATGAAATGGTTTATGTTTCCTAAAAAAAAAAAAATAAACTTTAATGGATGAATTTGCAGTCAGTTTTCATATGGATGCTGGCATTTTTTCCCCTTACATTCAATAATTATGCTTTTAATATTTCCAATGAGTTTTTCCTTTGTGAACTCTCATGGCTGCTTAAACACTCATGATATATCCAGAAAAGGAGTCCTTTCATTTCTTTTGCTGGGGTGTTCTTTATGCAAGAAAAATGATGAAACTCAAGATTCTCTCTTCAGATTATGTTCATTTGCCACTGGCTCTGCTCTTTGGTCTTATTTTCAGCACTGTTCCGATTGGCAAGCAGCTCTCCCTAGCAACATTGAAGCTTCAACAACAAAGGGAAGTCTTTTGGAAGCTTCATGGATCATGCATTTTTTGTTGCTCTCTCATGGTGTAAATTTTATCTGTATGCAATACTTAGTCTATTTTATCTTTATGCCAATTAGAAGATCATTTTGTAGCTTCCTTGGCTGGGGGTTTTTGGATTTCCTGTCTCTCTTTTTTGTAATTTCATTCCATCAATGAAATTGTCTTTTTCATTCTTTAAGGGAAACCGTTTAGTCATCCATGTTGAGTCGCCTGAAGTCGCCACAACCTTCCCACAATTTGATGAATGAATTCAAGCTATTAGTTGCCTTATCATAAATGAAAGATTCGATCTGTTTTTTAATCAAGATTGAACTTAACGTTTCAACTAGTTGAGGATCATCCTTTTCAAAAGTAGATGTTTTTGTTTTTCTTAATGCTGGATTGCAGAGGGATATATATCTATTGAATCTGCATGCAAGGCTTAAGTGAGGCACTACAAGTAGTATATAAATGCATGTAAAGTATAGAATATCCAGTTATCTTTATGATACTCCTCAACACTTCTTTTTGATAATTTTAAGTACGAATTGTCTCCGAGGGGCAGCCTCGTTGGCTAAGATTCACAGTTTCTAAGTAACGTCTCACCAAAGGTTATGTGTTTGAATCTTTGGGTGAATTTAATAAGGAAAACATTCGATGTCTCCGTCTTGTTGCAGACACAAACGTTTTTTTAAAAATAATAACAATTTTAAGTAGCAATTAAACATATGGCAACAATATACTTATATGGGAACACCAAGAGAAAAAAATAGTTAAACATTCAGAGAAAAAGAAGAGGAAATGAAGTTGTTTCGGACCCCATTTTCAAATAAAGCTAGGGAAAATTTATGGCATTGTACTACAGTCATTTATTGATAGCACATGGGTCGGTTTTCTAACTTATCATCAATAACATGGTTCTGATTGGCAGGTTTAAAATCTCAGTTACCATTGCTTGGTGAACAACTCTACATGGATCCCACTAAAATATAGTATTAACCTCACTTGAATTAAGTGCATAATCTAATATCAGTCCCAGCTCCTTGATAAGACATCCTCAGTACTTTGTAAATCACTGTAATTAGTCTTGTCATCTAATTAATCTTCCTATTGATTTTTTTTCCTTTAATTTGGTTGGGTAAAGCATCTGAAAGATCTTGCATTGTAGGATAACTTCATAATGATTTAGTTTGAAATTCTGATGCAGTCTTCCACTTCAAGTAAAAGCAAACTGATTCATAAAAATATTGAAATAAGTTGGTTACTTTGGAAATCATAATATTAATCAAATCATTAAAGATGAATAGAAGAAAGGTTAGAGTCTTTTATCACCTCTTGATTAACAATTCAAGTGAAAAGAAATGATTTGGCTGAAAACGTTATGTAGGATCACAAGTACTAATCATGTATGGTGAAGAATAATCATTTCAATAACGATATGAATTATGAACACTGTACAACCGTTACAATTCAAAGAAGCAAATTCTCTTCTTCAAAAATGCTATAGTCTACATTTTGTGCTATTCTAATCCTTTTTCTGTACTACCTAGTTTTCTAGATCAATCCCTCTGGTTCAGGAGTTTTTTTTAACTCTGTGTGAGACTGAGGAAAGTTTCTTCACTGCAAGGAATCGTGATGCCTCCCATTGGATGATGATATCCAAATTCTTCTTCTGCTTGACTCAATAAATCTTGAAATGAAGGTTGGTTCAAGCAAGATAGTGGGACGACAAAGCGCTTCTTTTGTACCTCACCAACATAAACTGCAAAGTAGCCCTTTGGAACATCTATGGCTTTTGGAGATGGTCCATTTCCTCTTGATGTAGATCGTCGAAGACTTTGTTTAGCATGAACAACACTAGGCAAACGAAAACCCATGGTGTTGCAGTTTTTCTAAGATGAATACAAAAGTTGGAAATTTCTTTTGATAATTGGAATATGGAAGATGAGTTGATTGTGAGCTCAATTGCATGATCTTTATATAGATGAAAGATTGGCAAGGTAGGAAGATGAGATTCAATGCTAGAGAGATATCAGTCATTACCTATCACATGGATGTGTCTTCCAAGCCATTATGATGATTTCATATTAATTCATGTGATATATGGCCATTTTGTACACTTTGGGCAGAAACATCATGGCCTACCTTTGTCTGTAGATGACAACCAGTAAGTGAGTTGAATAAATCTCTATCATTTTAATAGGATTATGGACATATTAGAGGCACTCAAGCCCTTGTTGTCCATATGGTGAAACAAAATTGTAATTGCATTAAATAGCTATGTCTATTCCAGCTAAGAAACTTTGTTGGTTGTTGGTGTTAGTAGAGAATTCAGAAAATTCTTAAGCACGGATACGGTGGTACGACTGAAACTTAGAGGTACCAAGAATGTGCAATAGTACAGGAAAGAAACAGAAGAGAGATCTCCTTAAGAAACAGCATTCATAACAAGAAAATTGAATAAATGCCACAACTTTTCAACTACTCTACTTGAGTGCCTTTGTTTGAATTGGTATTTGCACATCCTCATGTCAAGATCTTAGGTGATTCCAGAGCAAGGAGAGCCATTGGCTTTGCTTGTTCTTACCTGTAAGTTCATTGTGAATATCTGCCTAACAATTGGTCAAAAAGGAGAAGGTACATTGATATGTTCACAATATTTCTCCTTTATTGTTTGAAAAATATTTATCCTTTATGCTTAGCTAATTGAATACTAGGTCTTTCTTTATGCCTGAGTTTTGCCTTCTGCTACTTTGCCTTCTTTTCCTGGTAATTACATTACCATGTTAGGTTCTCTGATATTACATATGGCAAGAATCACCACATAGATGGGTTTTGAAACTGATTAATAGTGAAATAGTGATTGTGAATGTATATTTGTTGGCATACATATTATCCACAACCATTCCAACCATTCCAACCACTTTCAACAGAAGCTAGGGAAAAATAGTAGCAGTATATTAGAGTCATTTATGATTGCCTAAGAAGCACAGACACTTTAGTCTGGCTAGCGTGTCCGTGTCCGACATGTGTCTGACACTTGGACACTCCGACACGTATTGGACACGTATTGGACACTTGTTAGCACAATTGATATGTGACATAACACTAGTTGTACAAAGTTAATATAGGTATATATCAAACACTTGTTAAGTACTAAATAGACACCATACTAAATGACAAAAATATTAAATTTTAAGAGTGAAATTCATTAAACTCATTTTTTAAAGCATACAAATGTATAAACTTAGGGGCTGTTTGGGGCGCTGGGTTGGTTATAATAGCTGGGGGTTATAATAGCTGGGGGATTATAATAGTCTGGGGGTTATAATAGTCTGTGTTTGGGGTGCAGATTATTATAGTCTGGGATAAAATAGTCTGTGTTTGGGGTGCAGATTATTATAGTCTGGGATAAAATAGTCTGTGTTTGGGATGCAGATTATTTTAGTATAGGTTAAAATAGTCTGTGTTTGCAATGTTGATAGGTTTAACATTAGGTTATGAATCAAAGGTTCAAGCTAATTATTTTTTTTCCTGAATTTTTTGTTTATTTTCCTCATGCAACTTTGTACGTCAAATACCATATTTTGCAAATATTAATAAGAAAAATGTTTGAGTTTAGCGGTAAAAAAAAAAAAAATAATAAAGTTATAGGTATAGGGTTAAATTATGTCTTTAACTTAAAAGGAAACAAGAATAACTTAAGATAAAGGTTGATTTTCTTTGTTTCAGAGTCATGTTTTTTTTCACAAAATAAGTAATTTTATGATTTCATATAGAAAAACCATATTTGTTTCATTTCTGTATTTCCAACATAAAAATGGTAAAGACTTATTCAAAACTCATTTTACCTTCATTATCAAAAGAATCAAATAAAATAGAAATCACATAAAATAAAAGCTTGAGTAGTATTTTTTAAAAAAATTATTATTATCACGGTAAACTTAAATACGATAAGTATAATTTGGAATGAAAAATATGGTACGATGAAGGTAAACATTCATATACTTCATTATCAAAAGTAATTATGTAATAAAACTCCATATTTATACAAAGACAACCTAGTATCTAACTCTCTATAATTTTTTCGATTTTTCCGACGACCACCAACAAATTTTTCGACGATTGAAATTTTTTTCCCCTCTTTTTTCCTTTCATTTCTTCTACCTTTTTTTTATTTTCTTTATTTTTCGTTTTTTATATTTTTCGAAATGAAAACGAGAAGAGAATATTAAAAAAAAAAAAAAAAAAAGTCGTCGGTGATCGCCGGAAAAGTGATCGGAAAGTCAATGCCGGTCGCCGGAAAAGTTGTCGGTGGTCGTCGGAAAAGTCGTCGGCCGGTTGTCGGTGGAAAGTCAATGAGTCACATGGAAGAAGAGAAAAAAGAGTTACTGTAGAGAATGGATAGAATAATTGGGGTGGGTTGAATAGTGTTACTGTAGCAACACGGAGGGGACAAATAACCAACTCCACCCCTTATTTTTGTTGGTGCCCCAAACATTGGGTTGGTTATAATAGCCCCCACTATTATAACCAACACAGTGGGCCAAACGGCCCCTTACCATTACTTGGTGAATAACCCTACATGGATCCCACTAAAAATTGTGGCAGATTTATGAATATTAACCTCATTTGAATCAAGTGCATAATCTAAAATCAGTCCAGCTTCTTGATAAAACATTCTCAGTTCTTATATAATTATAGTAATTAGTCTCTTAAATAAGAACTCAGTGAATCTAAACTAAGTAATTTTACTGTTTCATTGTGACCTTCAAACTAACATATTCTTAATTTGGTTTCTGTCTTTTTTAATCTTGATGAGATCTTGAGTAAATATTCTGGAAGATCTTACATTAGAGAAAAATTCATTGAAAACTCAGTTCGAAATTCTTAAATTAGCTCCCTCTACAAATCTAAGCATATTGTACGGGGCTGTTTGGGCCCGTATTGGTTATAATAGAGTGGGCTATTATAGTCCACCCTATGTTTGGGGCGCCTCAAACTTTATATGGTGGAACGATTATTTTTTATGGCGTGTTGCTACAGTATTTTTCTTTCTTCTCCATGTGGTTTCCTTACTCGTTACGCACAGTGAAACCCTCTCTCCCTCTCTCTCGAATCCTTGCTTCTCTCCTCCTTTCGGATCTAGGGTTTCTATCGTCGATTCCCCCTAACATTCATCTTCTCTGTCGCCCTCTTGTTCTCTCTAGCGGTTCTCTTCGTCTCTCTTCTCTATCGACTTATTCTTCTGTCAGTCGGATCGATTCGCCTTATTCCTTCGTGTGGTTCGTTTTGGTTTTCGGATCAGTGTTTTTCATCAGATCTAAAACGCTTTTCCTTTACTCTCCCTTGTTGCTCCGAATAGAGTTCCCCCTCTTTCCACTCCGAATAGGGTTTCCCCTCTTGTCGCATGCCTGCTTCAATCCATAAAGAGCTTTGGTCGAGACGATATACTTTGTCTTCTTTGCCCTTGTCCACAAACCCTTCAGGTTAGTTCACATAAATCTCCTCCCCAAGTGTGCAACTAAAGTAATAAATCAAGTCTATTGTGTCGTGTCGTGCAATTGGAGCAAATGTATCTCCATAATCAATTCCGGGTTGTTGTGCATAACCCTTTACCACTAACATTGCTTTATATTTGTTGATTGAACCGTCAGAATTATACTTCACTCTGAACACCCATTTCACACCTAAGGCGTTCTTTCCTCATGGTTGCTCCATAAGCTCCCATGTATTATTTTTATTGATCATCTCCAATTCTTCTTTCATAGCGGCAATCCATTCAACAAATTGTGAAGCCTCATAATAGTTATTTGGTTCAACAATAACAAGATTACAACTTTCATATACATCAGCAAGTGATCTTACCTTGTAATTTGGATCATCACATGTTGCATCAATAAGGTCACCATCATTTGATGGAGGATCTTGGTTATCTTGTTCATTAGAATCAATTGTATCAAAAGAAGATTCATTTTGTTCTAAGTTTTCAAGACTGGTGGATGAGTCTCTCACAATTACTTGCTCCTTAAAATCCCAATAAGCATCTTCATCAATGATGACATCACGACTCAGATAACTTTTTCAGTGTTCAAGTAAAAAATTCTATACCCTTTTGAATCAGCAGCATAGCCAATAAATACTCCCTTAATTGCCTTCTCATCAAGTTTGGATCTCTTGATAGAAGGAATAAAAGAGTAATATACAGATCCAAAAATCTTCAAGTTCTTATTGGAAAGTTTTCTACCTGATCAAGCTTCATAAGGAGTCTTGCCCTCAACTGCCCTTGTAGGTAGTTTGTTGAGCAAGTAAATAGCAGTACATACAACTTCTGCCCAAAATTTCTTTGGTAATTTTTTCCTAAAGAGTAGACATCTTGCCATCTCCATCACAGTTTTGTTTTTCCTTTCCGATACACCATTCTATTGTGGTGTATAGGCAATAGACAACTGGTGTTGGATTCCCGAGTCTTCACAAAACTTGTCAAATTGCTTGGAAGTATATTCCTTCCCATTATCCATTCTCAAAGTTTTTAGCTTACAACCACTTTAATTTTTAACCAAATTTACAAACTTCTTGAAAACTTCAAAAACCCGAGTTCTCCCAACCAAAAAATATATCCAAGTCATCCTAGTAAAATCATCAATAAAGAGAACAAAATATTTATTATTTCCAATAAATATGTTGCGCATGGGACCGCAAACATCACTGTGCACCAATTCAAGTCTTTCTTTGACTCTAAAACTGTCACCTTTTGAAAAAGGTAGTTTGTGCATCTTCCCTTCTTGGCAACTTTCACAAATCTGATCAAATGAGGTAAAATTGAAAAAAAATTATCAACCATATTAGAAGAATGCAAAATCTTCAAAGCTTTGTTGTTGTAGTGACCAAAGCGATGATGCCACTTTTTGCTTTCTTCTACTTTGGCATTTAGTGCATGTCGACATATAGAGTCACCATTAAAAAAGAAAGCATTGGCAACCATGTTGACTCTTGCAATCTCTACTCCTTGTGGATCATAAATAACACAAACTTGGTCCTTGAAAACCATAGAAAATTTGTTATGCAACAATTGAGCAATATAAGCTAGTTTTGAGATAACCTCGGAACAAATAAAACGTTGGATATTTTCTTTTCACCTTGCTTAGTATGCATAGTGACAGTACCTTTACCTTCAGCTAGCATTGTCTCGCCATGTCCAAGAATACCTTAGACTTTATAGATCTATCCATTTGGCTAAAAAGATTTATATCTTTAGCCATATGAGTAGTACATCCACTATCAATAAGCTAGGAAGTTGACTCTTTGTCATCAACATGAGAAGCCATAAACAAAAAAATTGTTTCTTGGCTATCGTTGGCACAATTTGCTTGTTCCGGAGGATGTTGGGTTCGGTCTCTTTTGGCAAAACAAAATTTCTCTGTATGACCATCTTTGTTGCAGTAATCACAATGATAGACTTTCTTGTTTTTTGACCAACAATTTTTCTCAGCACGATTGGTCTTTTTACAATAATAAGGAGGAAATTTTCCTTTCTTTGATGCTCCTCCTTTTCCCTTGCTCCCTTGATCTTTGGTCGCTTGTCTATCATCTTCAGCAACAGGTTTCTTGCCTTTAGACTTGGCATGAAAGGCACTCTCAACATGCTCCTCATTACGCATTGTATCCCTTTGTTCTTGGGTTTGTAATTTGCTAATTAACTTAGCTATAGAGAGAGTAGTCATATTGGAAGACTCCTCTATGGCTGAGATCTTTGACTCAAATTTATTGGGAACACGAACCATTATTGTTTCCACAACTCTTTGATCTGGAAACGTTTCACCAGCTAGTCTTGTCTGGATTACAATGGTTATCACTTTTGTTGTGTAGTCCCTCACAGAATCTGAGTCCTTCATTTTCAACATCTCAAACTCTCTCTTGAGAGTCAATAATTTAACGGCTTTCACTCGTGCACTTCCTTCAAATTCTTCTTGCAATTTATCCCAAGTTTCTTTTTTCGTTTTACAATCAATAATCCTTGCAAATATAGGATTTGATAAAGCAGCAAGAATCACCGATAAAGCCTTGGGCTTCTTTAATTTCCCCTCTTCATGTAGTTGATAGCTCTTAGAAATAAGAGCTATTGGCTCACTCTTAGGCTTAAAAACTCTATTTTCTTCTATGTTTAGGCTTGAATTGTGCATGAAAATGATGATTCTTTGTTGCATTTCTTTGAATGTCAGTAAACCATACTTATCGAAAATTTGGTGCATAATCTGTTTGTTTCAAGCTAAATTCTGGTTTTTATGCACTCAGGTTGTGCTACAGCAGCTGAGTTGATAGTTGAAGGTCAAGGTCTGATTTTTTTAAGGTTGCACGTGCTGACTCACGTGGGAGAGCTCATTAATTGAGCTGGCAACCAAGTGTGCTGATGTGTGCCATTTTCACCAATTAGAGGAGATCCATGTGGAGAATGTTGTCCAATTAGCCCTGAAATCAATGAAAGAGGTTGGTATAAATAGATTTTATGGCCAAAAGAAGAAGGTAATCGGCTGAAGAGAATTTTGACCTAGAAGTTGCTACCATCAGTGGAGGAAAAGACAAGGAGGTTGTTGTTTTTGAAGATTTTCCAGCTTGGGAAAGCTGGAATCTCTCTTGGAAGCTTCTTCTCTAGTTTTTCCTTCTTCTATTCTTTCTTCTCTTAGTGTTTAGTTTATATTTAAGGCTGTAACTATGACTGATATAGTGGTTCACTGCTGTATTTTCATTATTTTCACCTTGAACATGAGCTAAATCCTCTTAGGTGAGGATTAGGGTGTTTAAACTTGAACTAGTTGTTTGTTGTTGATGGAACTCTATAAATTTCATTTTAAAGTAAAGTGTTCATATTTTAAGCTGGAATTTCGTTTGGCCAACCATTTTCTAGCATTGTTGTTAAGTGTTTGGAAAAACAATTAATAACTGATTGCTTTACTTTACTTTAGCTTTTAAAAGTAGTGAATACTAGTGAGTAATTTAGGGATAAATATCCACCTAAAGCACCAATCACTAGAGCTAAAAAGAGGGATTAAATGGGAGTTTAATCACCTAATCTTGAGGAGAATTGGAAAATTCCCATAGAAAATACTGGGTGAAATGAAAGCTACAGAGTTCTGCTATACACAACAAACAGCTTGTGAGAGTGGACATCCCCTAATCTGACCCTTATCTTCTTTGTTTGATTCACTCTTTTTGCTGCTAGTTCTTTAAGTTTTTGTCATTTTAAACTTGCTTTCATTCTAAACTACTTGCACTTGCACTTAGTTAATGAAAAATATTTGGTCATTGGTTATATTGAATTTCATTAAAAATTAAGCTTAGAAGTAGTGAATTTCTTGCAATCAATCTCTATGGAAAACAATATAAATATACTTATCACTTGTTGTTTTGATGTGTACACTTGCACGTTTGTGAGTCTTTCTTGCATATTTTAGAATCACTTACACAAGGCAACAATAGTCTAATATGATTCAACGTTGGATTTTCTCCTAATGGTTGAGAATCAACATTAGTTCTAAACAGATTCCCAAAGGTCTAAGTGCCTTGAGATAGGATTGCATTTTAACAACCCAAAATTGGTAGTTTTCACCACCAAAATGTGGAGGAGAGGAGACACCAAAATTAGAAGACATTTTCTTCAAATACAAAAATGGAATTTCTCACTCTCAAATAAAATCACAGCCCTTTAAATCCAAGCTCTGATACCACTGTTGAGAAAATGAAAATGAAAAGGTTGAAAAAAATATAGCCGAAGCAATAATCAAACTCTCGATGTTTGTTGAACAAAGAGAGAAAATGGAAAATGAGAGAGCGGAATCCAAAAATGAATAAACTTCTAATTGAAGTAGAAAACTTGGTGATGCAAACTTTACAAGGAAGTTCACCCTTTTATAGGTACAAGAATGAACCTAACTTACAATCTTTAAAACAACATTAAAGTTAGTAACTCATAAAACTTAAAAAAAAAAAAAAAAAAAAAAACGTAAAAGACAAAAAACTGAAATGTTTAGATCTAACTTCAAAAAAGAAATTTAAAACATTAAACTGAAAAATTAAATGTAAAAAGAAAAAACTCATAACGCAACAAAGCCAGAGAAGAAGACCAAGAATTTGTTTCCAGTTATAGGAATTACCATCTATCAGTTGTTCTTCAACCCAACTTGATTCAATCCAATGTTCTTCAATCTGTCTAATACCTTAACAAATTCCTATTTAACACCTCCAACCAACAGATAGGGGCTACAAACAACAAATTTAACAACAGTAGCTTGACTGAGACCGAGTTCCTCGTAGGCTCTTAATTTAACAAGGGCTTGAGTCCTTCTAACATGTCCATAATCCTACCAAAATTATAGAGATTTATTCAACTCACTTACTGGTTGTCATCTACAGACAAAGGTAGGCCATGATGTTTCTGCCCAAAGTGTACAAAATGGCCATATATCACATGAATTAATATGAAATCATCATAATGGCTTGGAAGACACATCCATGTGATAGGTAATGACTGATATCTCTCTAGCATTGAATCTCATCTTTCTACCTTGCCAATCTTTCATCTATATAAAGATCACGCAATTGAGCTCACAATCAACTCATCTTCCATATTCCAATTATCAAAAGAAATTTCCAACTTTTGTATTCATCTTAGAAAAACTGCAACACCATGGGTTTTCGTTTGCCTAGTGTTGTTCATGCTAAACAAAGTCTTCGACGATCTACATCAAGAGGAAATGGACCATCTCCAAAAACCATAGATGTTCCAAAGGGCTACTTTACAGTTTATGTTGGTGAGGTACAAAAGAAGCGCTTTGTCGTCCCACTATCTTGCTTGAACCAACCTTCATTTCAAGATTTATTGAGTCAAGCAGAAGAAGAATTTGGATATCATCATCCAATGGGTGGCATCACGATTCCTTGCAGTGAAGAAACCTTCCTCAGTCTCACACAGAGTTAAAAAAAACTCCTGAACCAGAGGGATTGATCTAGAAAACTAGGTAGTACAGAAAAAGGATTAGAATAGCACAAAATGTAGACTATAGCATTTTTGAAGGAGAGAATTTGCTTCTTTGAATTGAAACTGTTGTATAGTGTTCATAATTCATATCGTTATTGAATTGATTATTCTTCACCATAAATGATTAGTACTTGTGATCCTACCTAACGTTTTAAGCCAAATCATTTCTTTTCACTTGAATTGTTAATCAAGAGGCGATAAAAGACTCTAACTTTTCTTCTAATCTTTAATGATTTGATTAATATTATGATTTTTCCAAAGTAACCAACTTATTTCAATATTTTTATGAATCAGTTTGCTTTTACTTGAAGTGGAAGACTGCATCAGAATTTTAAACTAAATCATTATGAAGTTATCCTACAATGCAAGATCTTTCAGATGCTTTACCCAACCAAATTAAAGGAAAAAAAATCAATAGGAAGATTAATTAGATGACAAGACTAATTACAGTGATTTACAAAGTACTGAGGATGTCTTATCAAGGAGCTGGGACTGATATTAGATTATGCACTTAATTCAAGTGAGGTTAATACTATATTTTAGTGGGATCCATGTAGAGTTGTTCACCAAGCAATGGTAACTGAGATTTTAAACCTGCCAATCAGAACCATGTTATTGATGATAAGTTAGAAAACCGACCCATGTGCTATCAATAAATGACTCTAGTACAATGCCATAAATTTTCCCTAGCTTGACTGAGTGTTGAGGCATTGCTCCTTTATGGTGGGGCAGTATTGGTGTATTCCTTATAAGAGTGATGCAGAGGACCTATTCTTTGGCATTGTTTTTTTTTTCCAAACGTTTGAGGTGTGCTTGGCAAGGAATAGAACTTGCTCTTCTATGGTGGAAGATGTTCTTCATCTGCCTTTTTGTGACGAAGGGGCTGTTTTTACAGCAGGCTAGCTTTTTGGCTGTTCTTTGGGGTATTTGGTGGGGAATGAATAATAGAGTTTTCAGGGACTATAAGAGATCTTTGGAGGCGTGGACTCTTGTCAGGCTTAATGCTTCTACTTGAACCTCAAGTTCCAAGGACTTTTATAATTATCCATTGGGTCTTATTGTTTTAAACTGGAAGCCTTTTTTGTATAGCTAGGGTCGCTTGGTGGGCTTTTTTTGTATGTTCTTTTTGTATTCTTTCATTTTCTCTCGATGAAAGTTCAATTTCTCATTGAAAAAATTTTGATAAATGAGAAGGAGAAAAGAAATACAAACATCCAAAGACTACAAAGAGTAGACTAGGAAGGAAAAAACAAAAAATAAAAGTAAAGAAAGAATCCTTAGACCTCGGTTATAATGCTCATAGCATACTTGGACCTCTGTTTCCAATGAATTTTATAATTATCCATTAGGTCTTATTGTTTTAAACTGTAAGCTTTTTTTTGTATAGTTAGATTTTGGCTTCACCCTTTCTCTCAATGAAAGCTCAATTTATCAATTTCTTTTTTTAAAAAAACATTGATAAATGAGGAGAAAAGAAATACAAACATCCAAAGACTACATATAGTAGACTTATGAAGGAAAAAAAAAGAAAGATAAATGACTAAAATCTTTAGCCCTTACAAAGCCCTCAATTATTACAAATATCATTGAGAGAATAATCAGGAAAAAAAGTTTAGAGAACAAACACGACCAAGAAGCTTCAATCGATGAGCTCAAAATGATCCACCCAATCAAGAGATTTTTCTTACAGAATTATTTTATTTCTTTCCATCCAAATGTCCGAGAGAATAGCTTTAAAAGTATTAATCCATAATAACTTAGGTTTTATGGGAAGAATCAGCCCACAAAGAATATGAAGAATATTTGATCTAGAGTCCTCCCCAAATACCCAACTCATATTGAATTGAGATAATAGAGCATTACAACAATGGCAAGAGAAAGGACAGTGAAATGATAAATGATTCTAATCTTTAGTGGCCTTCGAACATAATGAACAAGCCAAGAGGGATGGCATCATAAAAGAAAGTTCCCTTCACAGATTGACTAAAGTAATAATACAACCATAAAGCAATATCCATGTAAAAAAACTGATCTTTGGACACTTGGATTTCCAGATAGCTTTGAATATAAGAGAGGGCAATGGAGAGCAATTTGTCAGCTTATGAAAGAGGGATTTGACAGAAAAGGTTCCAGAAGAGTCAAGATTCCAGAATTCTATATCCTCCCTAAAATAAATACCAAATTTCCTTCTAATAAAAGAAAAAGAGTATTAAATTGCTCAGTTCCTTCATCTTTCATATTCCTTCTTAAGATAATCTACCAAGAACAGCTTGAGAAGTACCAGACTTCAGAAACTAAACAATTTGGAGAAGAAGCAACATTGAATAATTAAAGGAAATCTAACTAAACAATTTGGAGAAGAAGCAACATTGAATAATTAAAGGAAATCTATTCTTCAAGGCAGAAGAATCCACCCATGTGGAGTTTGTGATTTTAGCATTAGCCTCTCATTATATCAATGTAAAGCTTTGTTTCTTGTTCAATAAAAGAAGAGTCCACCCACACATCTGATCAATTTTTTTTTTTGTAATCTTCTTATTCTTTGCGAGGAAATAGTTCTTACACAATATAAAAAATAGAGGGAAATATGTCTACCTCAATCATGCATGTCAAGTAGCTTCAAATTCTACTGAATCTTCTTCGGTATCCAACAATGTTATAAAAGGCTACATATTGGTTTATGTTGGAGAGGAGCAAAAGAAACAATATATGGTACAAATATCTTACTTGAATGAGTCATCGTTCCAAGGGTTGCTTAGCAAGGCCTGAAGAATTTGAATATGATCATCCCATGGGAGACCTCACAATTCCCTGTGGCAAGAATACCTTCACCGAGTTAGCTTCCCACTTCGCAAAAAAAGATTCTAATTTGAGGCACATTTCTTTCCTTCTTGGTGTTAATTGAATGACATATTGCAAATGTCTACCCCACTTTGGGAAGATAAACACCAAAAGTGATTCCGGAATCTGTTTGCCTAGTCAGTCAGCAGAACTGCCTCAAGGGGGATGGCTCCAAAGGATGCAGATATGTACAAGAAAATTGGCCATTCATGTTGAATACGTTCTCCAAAAGCTCCCAAACCAAGCATTTTTCTCTGGCTTACAATAGAATTCAAATACAATTCCCACAAAAGCGTGCAGTTTGACATGTCCTAATTTCCACTAAATCCATGAAAATACAATACTGATATTTGGAAGGAAACTCAATTGTTCAACTCGAGATATATGAACTGTCCAAAGCATTGAACCTACCACTTCAATTCAGTGTGAATAAAAAAGGATAAGTTCATCATTCTTCCTACACATTCATTGAATGAGATCAAAAGTCAAGAATCTTCGGTGCTAACAAAAGGACTCAATTTCTTCTTATTTTTCTCTTAGTTTTTTAATATTGTGTTCTCTTAGTGATCTATAAAAAAGTTGTTGCCATATTCTTAATGCTGCTTTAAGATTTTCTTAAAAAAGGCTTGAGGAGTATCAGAAGAACATTCTCCACTTTACATGCAGATATACTTCTAGGGCTTTGAAGCTATGCAGGCCAAAAGCTTTTGTTCATACATTATAGGCAATATATATTCCTCTGCAATCCTATATTAACAAGAACTTCTGATTTGAATATGTGACAGTTGAAATTCAATTAGTAAAAGCCCATTCTTAAGGCCCATTTCTTTTTTTCCTATAGTAGTCTTTACCTTTTTTTCTTCTTTCCATGTGCATCCCCAAGCCTCTCTCTCTTTCCTTTATTATTTTATACAGCTGGCAATTTGTATGGTGCAATATTGTTGAATGAAAGTAAGAAAAGAAATTGTTCTTGCTCATACAATCCTATATCAACAAAAACTTTTAATTTTAATATATAACCAAAGTCTTTTCTTCTACAACGTAATTATAGGCAAGCAACAGCCAAAAACTGAGTTCAATCGTTCTTAATTCAAAGCCGGACACTAATAACTTGCAGTTATTCATTAACAACCTAAGCAGAAGGTTGTGGGGAATTTTCCTCCGGCTATATAACTAAATTGTTTTACATTATCATCATAAATACTAAATGGAAGGAAAAACAAATGCCCTCATTCATATGAATAGGAACAGTGATTCTATATGCATCCATTAAAGTCTACAATAAAAGCGAAGTTACCTCTTTCCCTTTTTCCAGGTAGATCTTTCCACAATTCTCATGAGGTTCTGACATCAGCAAAACCATCTTTTTGAGTGTCCTGACATGGAAGTGTTAAAAATCCTTGCAATCCAGACACAGTCAAGTTGAACCATCAGAAAGTAGTGGCTTATATTTCATTGTCTTGTAATGACTTAGTTCGGTCCATCGAAAACAATACGATGCAGAATGGGGGAACCTATCCCATTTTCTTCCTGTTGTTTTCTCCTTTTCCCCTCTTCTTGTTTCCATGGATTATATTATCCTCCCCTATTAATTGCTGAATGAGCCAAATCCATTCCCTTCTCCAGCTCTCTTGTCAAATTAGACACCACATTTTGCCTGAGTTTTTCTCTTTGCCTCTATTTCCTTCTATCCTTGGGGTCTACATCCATACCAAACTCTCCACAGCCCGCCCCGGTCTTTGAATATACCGAATACCGGTGTCCCAACCATGTCCCTAACCCAAAGGCCAGGTATCAAACTGTCCATTTCCAATCTTTAGGCAGCTCTCTACTCGCTAATTTCTAATGTTTGTAGGACACCCATGTTTGTCACCTAATGGGCACTGTGATGTTTGCAGTCCCAAATCTTAGCTGCAAGTTGGAAGACAATTCCATGTGCCGCTCTTCACAATCCATTTCCTAACTCCATTTGCCTCTTCACCACTCAAAAGACTTGAGAAAGAAAAAAAGATCAATGCAATTCTCAACTATATATACATATTCTCTTCTCTGAATCACAAACACAAACCAACCCAGATCTTCCTTCAGAGCTCAAAATCGCCCTCTAAAGCCAAAAAATCAAAACAACCCACAAAATCAAAATTCTCGAGATACATACCATGGGGTTCCGTTTGATAAACAGCCCAAGGAAATCGTCATCGACTGTTCCAAAGGGGTTTTTCGCAGTCTACGTTGGAGAGACCCAAAAGAGACGACATGTGATTCCGATTTCTTACTTGAAGCATCCGTCGTTTCAAGATTTGTTGAGCAAAGCCGAAGAAGAGTTCGGATTCGATCATCCAATGGGAGGCTTGACGATCCCTTGCAACGAAGATGTGTTCTTCGAAGTCACGTCTCGCTTGGCTAACTGTTGAAGACGGAAACTGAAACCACCCAATAATAGATAGAACATGGGAAACAATTTTGTACAGTAGAAATTCGATTTGATTCCTTCCTCGTCCTCTTGGAGGACGATTTGTGAAAGGGAAATTGTAGATTTGTTTGAGATGGGCAATAATTAAATCACTCAATGATTCGTCCTTTTGATCATACACTTTCTTTTTCTCTCTCGTTCTCTCTGATATCGAATTTGATTTTTCTAAAATATGGGAAAGAAGCTGATCATTCGACGTTGAAATGGCGAAAAGTGTTTGAGAAAATTTGAGACCATCAACGGAGGATGAAAACTGAAAATACATTGTTCTTGGGTTAGTTAGAACTCTTTTTTCTGCAGATTTTTATTTTGTTTTCGTTTTGGCAGAACAAGATCCGAATCTGTTAATTGGGTATTCAGATTCATCGTCGTCTATCTTAGAACTTGAAGTTCACTGGGTGGGTCGGTTGGATAACCATTTGGTTTTTTATTTTTGGTTTTTTAAAATTATACTTATTTTCTTTAAATTTTCTTACCATAATTTTCATTTTTGTTAAAGACATACTTAAATTCTTAACCAAATTCTAAAAACAAAAATTTACTTTTTTTTAGTTTTCAAAAATTGATTTGGTTTTTGAAAACATGGGAAGAAAATAGGTGAAAAGCCAAAGAAACTTAGAGTTGGAAGTGGTGTTTATAAGCTTGAAAACCAAAAACCAAAAACAAAAAAATCAAATAGTTATCAAACGAGTTAGACATTTCAATTTTTGAAATGTCATGTTTATTATCTATTGGTTTGTTACCTACCTCATTCTCATGTTTTTAAAAATAAGTCAATTTTTTTTTTTAAAAAAAATAGTTTTCAACTTTTTTTATTTGACTAAGAACTCTAATGTCTCTCTAACCAATATGAAAATCATGTAAAGAAATTTTGAGAAAACAAGCATAATTTTGAAAAAGCAAGTAATTATTAAACGGGGCCTTAAAAATTCACTTGATATTGTAGAACTATTTGGTCATAATCAACTAAGATACGATGGGGTAAATCTAGGGATATCTTGGATTTATGTAGGTTTATGTCTTATGAATTTAGATGGTCTAAATTTTTAAAAGCTATTTTTTCGATGTTATTATTTAATATACCATTCAAATTTGACTCGATTTCAATTATGGTTTCTTTTACCTCTTTGGGATGGAATCTATTTCTCCATTTTTTTTAGTAACAATTTAGGTGATCCATTGTCAATAAAAGCATAGCTCAACTAACTTAAAGTATGTTTTTTTTTTTTTTTTAAAGAAAACTAACTTAAAGTTTAACACTATGAAATTAGAAGTTAAAATATCATCCTACATGTTGTTACACACATATATATAGATTATGTGACGTCCTTTCTACAAAATAATTATTATTATATATTTAAAAAGAATAATTGAAGGGATAATCTAGAATCGGGTAAGTAAGAAGTGGACGACAAAGTAAATGAGCAAAGATGGAAGGGGGATAAAGGACTCTTTCCATTTATTGTTTGTCATTTTTTTTTTATATTTTCCTTTTAAAAATGATGTAAGTTCCATCAATATTAAAAAAAAAAAAAAAGAAAACATTTTTAATGTCTGGAGTTTGAGTTAGGTTTCATTTTGGTCTCATAAGATTTCAAATTCAACCTCTTCGCCACGGAGGCTTGGGTTTTGTTTCGTTGGGTCCCTCCATCCATTTTTTTCTTAATAATAACTAAGGAAATGCTGACGTAGCACCTATTTTTTAATAAATATTTTCACTTTGGTCCCTCCATCCATTTATTATATTATTTTATTTAAAAAATTAAAAACATATTTTTTAATAAAAAAAATGCATGTCACGTCAACAATCTGTTAGTTATTAACGAAAAAATGGATGGAAGGACCAAAACCAAAATGAAATGAAAATCCAAAAAGAGCTAAAATGTCGAGTTTGAAAACTCAGTGACCAAAATGAAACCTAACCCAAATTTCAAGAAGCAAAAAATATATTTTTCCCAAAAAAATATTTACGAAAAAAAAGTTCATAGGATTAAGATACTCTCATACCTAATAAAAATTTTCCAAAGTTATAACTTATAATCATCAAAATAAGAACGTTTTTCACTTATATTACAATTTTTTTTTCTTTTTTTCATTTTGACAAATATATAGTATTCAATAATATTGGGTCTACTTTTTTTTAATAGAAGGTGGGAGTGGAGATTTATACATTTTACCTTTAGAAATAAATAAATAAATCTTAACCGTGGATGAATATTCATGTTAGCTTTTACTAGTGTTTTGCAAAGCTTTATCCATTATTAGAATTAGGTCTACAAAAATATGCCAAAGATGAGTTGTTATATTTTCTATTAAAATTAAAAGGGAAAGTGAATTGAAATATGCAACCATTTTTTTTTAGTTCAAATGATGGAAGATTCAAACCTCTAACCTCTTGATCTAGAGTACATGTCAATTATCGTTAAATTATGCTAACTTTGCAAATATGCAGCCATTTGAAAGTCATGCATGAATATATATATATTTATTTATTTATTGATGCTAAGTCATATATGGATTTGTGCCATTGTGAATTGGGCTAGGATACAAGGCCCAAATGTTTGATATTGCTGGTCCAGTTTCTAGGTCTTACATAATTCAAATCTATAATCTTTCTTGAATATTAAAATAAAATTGAGTTTCTTTTTTGACAGAAAACATAGATAGAGATGTGGGAATTAGAACTCTTAAATCTTAATTGAGGAAAAATTATTACATGTTTCTTGCTTAAGAAAAAAATTCTTTACTACACTAAAAAAAATATATGTAAGAGATAAATTATTTATTTATTTAATTTTGAGAAAAGAAGCGTACGACAAAGAATATGATAATTTGAGGCTATAAGATCTCTATCCAACAATGTACTATTGCCACCAAGAAAGTACGTTAAAATTGGAGATGTCTTCTTGTCTCCCGTCATATAGAAATGTTTAATCATATTTAATTTATGTTCCAATTATATTTTCCATTTTAAAAGAATCAAGGCTAGATCAAGAAATCCCTAATAAAAGTCGAAGATATTGTAGAAAAAATTCCTTGTTTATATTTTGTAAATAGGAAATTAATTTAATACATCTTTAAAAAAAAGTTATGTCCAAAATTAGATAAAAGTTAGGGGACGTGTACTAATTCTTTTATCAACTTACAAATATGAAAATAGTAATTATTATTATATAACATATACATATAAAAAATTTCATGATCAAGAACTAGACCGAAAATAAAGACAAGGAACATTCTTTTCAAAAAAAAAAAAAAAAACATTGTCAAAAGAAAAAAAAAAAAAAAAAAAAGGACACATTCTTTGTCCCCAACTAAGATTTTAAATGTTGGATGCCAATAGAAATGATGTCTCAATTTTATGGAAACATCAATGTAAATATGATTAAAATGTGGATTTTGATGGTTGTTTCTGGAAAAAAAAAATTACAAAAATTATTTAAATTAACAAATAAACAATTCAAAGTAAGTTTTTCCCCCTTTTTTGTTGTTAATGTTATGTCCACACCTCACATTAATTAGGATGATATTTTGTTGATATTTTTTTTTTTTATCATATTTCATCGAGTTTTCTATGGTGTAAAGATCATGTTGATTCGTCAAAGTGAGCATAACTCAATAGTAATTGACATGTAACTTTGACCAAGAGATCAGAGGTTCAAATCTTTCCACACCAAATATTGTTGAACTCAAAAAAAAAAAAAAAATTGTTGATACATCCCTTATGTTAATGTTGAATCTATAAACATAAAAAAATGGCCATAAAATGGGGTTACTTTCAAGTTTCTTCCATACTCCAAGTGGTGTTGGGGTCCTGAAAATGTGCTGTCATGCTCAATACTTCCTTCACCTAAGCATCAATTCCTGGTTCCTTAACTTATGAAGGTGGGTCCAATTTAGGAAGCCCTTAAAAAGCACTTCCATTTGAAGTCAATTTAGGGGGTTTCAAAGTCTACTATGTAATTAGCTTGATTTTCTCCACCTTTTGTGATGATGGATGAAATATTGCATTCAATTTGCAATCAATGTCCTATCATTTTCCTTTTGAGGTGCTAATAGTTCTTATGCCTCCCTTGGTAACATGCTAGAACATGGGATGGGAAGACATGTTCTTGATCCTATTCAATTAATCCTATATTTTGTTTGATCTTATCCACGGAGTTTTCCTTATCAAGCCATCTCGAAAGAAGAGTTTGTCTCTTTTTGAAAATTCAAGCAAATTGATCGATGATTGCTCAGGTCACAAAAATTTTAGCCAAATGAATAAAATTGAAGAGAAACTTAAGTGTTTAGGAGACATTTGGATTGCACATTGAATTTATATGACTTGGGATCACTGCTAAATATACATGATTTGGTGTATGGGTTTACTTATCTTACGTTTTGAATTTGTTTATCTCTTGTTGATTACAATAATTTGAGCTATATAAAATTTAAACTTTTGAACTTTGATCATCTCTCAAATTATATATTAACTCTTACGAATAAAACACACAAACAAAAACATTCATGTGGGAGTGTCCCAATGTCCTCTCCACCTGAGATAACTGCTCCTAACGCAATCATAGACAATTAGGTTTGTCCAACCTATCATCATGACATATAAACCGACATCCATGCAATTTGGCAGTGCAAGAGAAGTTGAAACATTTGGTCAAATTGGCTACCAAACTTAAAGCTAGTTAATTTAGGTTATCCTAATGTTCACTTTTTTTTGCAAGTACATAGGTGCTCGGTTGAATTGAGATTTGTCATTTTTTTTTTCTTGTCATCATCCCTTCCACTAATTGGCATAAGCGAAATACAACACTCTTTAGGGAGAAGCAACCTAGATGGATTGTAGATTAATAAGGACTACTCTAATTAAGGGTCCATACAACCACATGATTGACCTGTTCTAGAAGATGGCCTCGTTGAAGCCAAAGCGGTAGAAACTCATTTCCCTTGCACTCATATAAAGTTAATACGAATGTTGCGGTGGTCGATAATGTTGTGGGTTTAGGGGCTATTGTAATTAAGGAACTTGAATGGTGAAACAATGCAAAAGTGGAACAATTTCAGATCATGATTAGAAATCTGTGGAGCTCAAGAAAACACTAGCATTGAATGAAGTAGGAGTGCAAGGCAAAACCGGAAAACCGAACCGAACCAAACCGATCCAATGGTTTGGTTTGGTTTTTTTTTTTTGCATAATATTGGACTTCTTGGTTTCCTATTTGAAAAAACCAAATATTTTCGGTTTGGTTCGGTTTATAGTTTAAAAACCAATCAAAACCGAACCGAACCGAAGATATATATAAATATATATATCTTTAGAAAAACCCTAGAAGCTATCACATTTTCACCTTTTCATGTTTCAGCCGTCTCTCCCTTCCCTTCCCTCCCCCTCCCCCTCTCTCTCTCTCACCTCTGCACCACGCTCCACTCCTTTCCCTTCCCCTCATCTCTCTCTTTCTCGTTCACCTCTGCACCACGCTCTTCCCCTCACACATTGTCTTTCACATGCAGTGCCTTCATGGGTAGTCCTCGTCGTAGGTATATCAACGAGCATCATCTTTTCGTAGCAATGCAATCAAGTGTTTTCTCCTCCCTAGATCGCCATCAAGATCGTCTCCCTACAATAGTATACTTTTCTCCTCCATAGATCGCCTTCGTGCGACGTCCTCGCCTCACCTTGCATCACCTTCCGAACAACAGTACCATCGCGACATACAAACAACAATCGCATCTTCATCTCCTTTTTCTCTCTTTTTCTGGTTTTATTTTTCTCAGATCAATGTATTTGTTAGTTCTATATCCTGATTTTGTTTTCTAATTTTGAGATCCACGTTTTTTTTTTTTTTAGTTTCAGATCCATGATTTTGTTTTGTGAGTTTTAGATCTACAAGTTTTCCCCCCTTTTTGGAGTTTCAGATCAATGATTCACAAGTCCAGCAAAGCCTAAAACCGAGAAGAACCGAATTGAATGGAACCAAACCGATCGGTTATGTGTCTTATTGGACATTGGTTCGGTTCTTCTTTTGTAGAAACCGATTGGCTTGGTTCGGTTCTTGGTTGGGCTCAAAATCGACAAAACCGAACCGACTATCACCCTTAGAATGAAGGCATGCATCTCCAAAGCCTATGAAGCTAGACTTCACCCCTTTGGGTAGAGATGGATTCTATGATACTTTGGAACTTGCCCATAGGGGAAGAAATGTTTTGTGAATGAATTACATCTTTTTGTTGATCTTATTCGAGACAAACTGAGATGTGGAATAGTCGAAGGGTTTCTCTTTACCAACAAAAAATGTAACTCAACGTCACTGATAAAATGGTTGTCGAGACCTCTATCAATTTACATTTATAATCATTGGTTCCTAAAACTAACTTGTAGCAATAGTGATTGGGGTCAAACATAGGGAGTTCAATTGTTAATTTGTCTTAATCAAGGTTGTTATGACGATCAGACTAATGAGAGGACTAAGGATGTGAAAGATTTAAAGGTAAGGAAAAATAAATTGAAAAAATCTAAATTCGAAGAAAATAAACGGGGGAATGCCCAATCACACCTCAGATTCATGTTATTGGATACTTGAGAGCAAGTTTGGTTGTTTTAATCCTTGATTAGCTAAAAATGTGATTCATTAACCTAAGTCATACTCTTGGAAAAGCCCAAAGAGCCATTTTCTATTGTACTTGACCAAACCAATGCATCTAAGCCAATTCTAGCATTGAATTAATTAACCGGCCTAATTAATTAATCCTAGACCACATTTACATATGAGATAGTCAGATTACTCCTGCTAGGAATTAGGGATAACATGCCTAAATTGCTATAAGTAAATCTCCTAACCCAAGAGTGGCATGCACTTGCTACTAATTCAGGGATAACACGCCTAAAATAGTGTGAACATTCTTCAGCCTATTTTCTACTAAATTAATTAATATGATTAAGACAATTGCGGTTGGAGTTGTCAATCCCTCCTATTAGAGCTAACCATGATATCAACAGAATTAAGATCACAAAAGCTAATAAATCATGCTTTGAAATATGGATATCTCATAAAATATCATCAAACTTACAAAATCTAAGTCTCGATTACACGAAATTCACCTAGTCGATCATCGAGAAAGGTGTCGAGGCTCGATTAGCCACCCAACTAAATAAATTCTAAGCTAAACTAAGCTAAATACAATTGAAATGAGAGAAATGGAGAAAATTTACAAGAAAAACGACTGCAAAAGAGGAAGAATGACCTAAAATCGGAAAAAGAAGCTTAAATACTCCAGATGAGAGCGTTGAAACAGAAAATGCACCTGCGAGAGGACAAGGTCGAGATGCTTCAGATGAAAACAACAGGGCACACAGTCTTTCAGCATCTTGACGCTAGTGGTCGAATCCACAACATTGAAGGGCAGCGTCGAGCAAAATCTCAACACTTTAAGCGTTGTCTTGAAGGTTTTCCAATTTTCTCTTTGACTTTTGGCTGACTTTTGGGGTTGTTGACCAAATTAAACTTTTAATATACCAAAAATTCCCCTATTTGATCTCCAACACTCCCAAACAACCCAATCATCAATTACCTATAAAATAACACCATTAAGCACACAACTAACTATAAAACTAACAATATTAGGCCTAAATCATCAATCTTTCAAAAAAAATTTATAATTGGATCACTATACACAATGTCAACCATGTAATAAATCTTAAAAAACAAACACATTTCAACAAAAATATTACCTTAGTATCCTCGTGTTTTTTGAAAACTCATCAATTTCATGATAAAAAAATGTAATTAATTCGTTAAATGCACATAATTTTTTTTTTTTAACGAATGTTCAAACAGAAGCTTATTAAACAGTAAAAAGATATTGCTATGCTTACTCAAGTTTAAGGTAAAGATTGCAAACATTTATTCAGATTTAAAGTCATCCAATTTTATTAAATTGAAAGTTTATGATAAAAATTAGGGGAAAATACACTTTTGGTTTATGAGGTTTGGGTTAGGTTTCATTTTAGTCCCTAAGTTTTAAAACTCGACATTTTGGCCCCTGAGGTTTGGATTTCGCTACACTCTTAGTCCATTAGTCAACTTTTCTGTGAAACACTAACAGATTATTGTCGTGGCACATTAGTTTTAATTAAAAAAATATATTTTTCTATTAATTTCTTAAAATAAAATAATATATTAAATACATTTTCCTTTTTCTTTTTTCTTTTCTTCCACCATTCTCTAACCCTAATCTTAACTCACCACTGGCAGTCGTCGCCGCGGGCAGCTAGTCACCGCCGTCACCGATTTTTTTTTTTTTTAATTTCCCCCCACTTTCTCCTTTCTTTTCTTCTTCTTCTTCTAATCTTTTTCTTCTTTGTTCTTCGTTTTTCTTTTCTTTTTTCTTTTTTTTTACAATAACCAACATTAGAAGTCGTTGCAAACGCCGAAGTTTCAGATCTGGAACAAAACCCATTATAGCTCAATCACGAGAAGCTCAAGCAACCCATCGGAGCCCGAAACTCATTGGGTTTTGTTTCAACTTGGCTCTGTTCTCAATCTTGGACTCCCCAAGCTCGTCGAGGAGCTTCTCCTCCATACGGTCCGGCTACTGTTGGCACTGATTAAAGTTGGTCACTTCGATTCAAGCTGGAACGAAGGGGGTTTCCCCTTCGTTCCAATCGGATTCGAAGGGGGTTTCCCTTTGTTCGTTTTTTTTTAAAATAATGAAAGTAAGGAAGAAAGAGAAGAGTCGAGAAGAAAAAGGGGAGGGGAGGGAAAAAGAAGAAAAGAGGAGGAAAAATAGAAAGAAAAAAAAAAAGAAAAGAATGAAAGAGACAGTGGCGACGACAATGGTCTAGCGGTATTAGCGATGGTTCGGTAGCAATGACGACGGCTGGTTTTGGTAAGGGAGAAGAAGAAGAAGAAAAGAAGAAGAAGAGAGAAAAACTTACAATATATATATATATATATATTTTATTAATTTAATATTATTTTATTTTAAATTTTTTTAAAACATATTTTTTTAAACAAAAAATTGTTGCCATCAACCATTCATTAGTAATTAACAGAAAATTGGACGAAGGGACCAAAATGAAACAAAATCCAAATCTCATGAGCTAAATTGTCGAGCTTGAAAGCTCAGGAATCAAAATGAAACCTAACCTAAGCTTAAGGGACCAAAAGTGTATTTTTTCCTAAAAATTAAAACACTAGTTAAAAAACACTTTTAGTCCCTGAATTTTCATGCAATTAAGAATTTAGTTCCTAAACTTTAGTTCAAAACAATTTTAGTCCATGTACTCTCAATTTTGTAACAATTGAGTCCCTAAACTCTAACATGTAATCATTTTTAGTCTCCATATTTTAAAGTTGGTAACATTTTAATTCCTTTTGTGAAAATTTATTGCTAAACTTCAATAGGTTTTCTTACCTAACAAATTGTTAAACTAATTAGCTAGAGATGAAATGTGTTTATTATAACTATAGAGATTTGAGATGTCACATAATAAAAATTGATTTTTAATAATTTTGATGGGATTTTTGTTAGTGATTAAATTGTCACAAATAGTGAAGTATTGAGAAGAGTTTGTTACAAATTTAAAAGTGTAAGGACTAAATTACTCCAAATTAAAGTTTACAGACTAACTTGTTTACTTCTATACAAGTTCAAGGACCAAAAGTGTCTTTCAACCCAAAAGACCTCACCAACCTAGGGATAAAATTTAATTTACCCCTAATTTTCAATTGTATATTTATTTTGAATAGTAACATAGAATTAAGTCAAAAAATTAGCTCAAAGTGAGCATAACTCAAAATAATAATAATAATAATAATAATAATAAAAGTCAAGAAGTAACCAACACCAATATATCTAAACTTAGCCATACACATCTTCCAATAAATTCAAACTGATTTCAAAGTCTAACACTCGACTTATTATATTATATTCAACTTCAAACATCCATCTACCTAAACAGAAGGTGCACCTAACTACGTCATGTCTTTATCAAATTCTAAATACACGCAACGGTTGAAAGTTCTAAGCAACCAAAATGGAAAAAAAAAAGAAAAAGAAAAAGAAAAAGTAGTTAAGTTACCAAAAATGATATTGAAATCCTAAGATCCACAAAAGGGTGTGTGTAAATATTGATGGATAAGGAATAGTAGCATAATAGAAGAAGAGGAAAAAGATAAAAGATATTTTGAGGGAAAGATAGAAATAAAAAAGAAAAATAAAATAAAATAAAATAAAAAGGAATGGGATGGGACATAGCTGAGAACTGAGAATACGTTTACAGAATTGTCTTTACAATAAAGAGAGAGAGAGAGGCTAACGTGGGCTTCATGTGCCAAACAAAAGTGTTGTCAATATCAAACCCTAAACAAGAAATTTTTTTAAACTCCCTGCCTTCCTTTTCTTGTTTTCAGAATATATGGTGGGCCTGCCCGCTGCCCGCTGCCCTCTCTCATCCACTCCTCTCTTTTCACCTTCTCATTTATTTACCTTCCTAATTTTTACTCCATTTTTTACCCCACTCACTTTCTATCCACACCAATGACCATCATCATTGTATCCGTTTTTAACCCTTTTTTTACATGAAAGAGACTTAAGCTTAGTTTGGGGTTGAGGTAGCTTTTAAAATAATTGTTGTTAGCTGTGCTTTTAAGAAAATCATCTACCATAAAAAGTAAATTAATGTTTGGTAAATTAATATTGAATTATTGCGAAACAGGTATAATGACCAAAATAGACATATTTCAATTTAGCATGAGATTACATTAATATTTACATTCAAAACTTTCCTAAGATAATTAGGTAAATTACTTTAAAAAAGGTAAATTTATATCATTTATATTATAAATTATATTTTGTTTTAAATTGAAAAAAAAATATCAATTATAGAAAAAATTGTGTCAAACAAAATCTAATTTTAGTTTAACCAAACACAAAAAACGGTTAAAATTTATCTGCAATCACTTTTTAGTCTTCAAAATCAACCCCAAACGGGACCTTATTTAGTGCATGTTTGGAAGTGATTTTGAAATAACTAAAATCACTATTGTCATGTTTAAAATCACTCCAAAACATACACTTACTATCAAAGTCCGCTTTTGTTAGCTTATGTGATCGGGGAGTTTCTACTCCTCTTGAGACTGTATGGTTTGAATCTCCCATCTTTTTTTTAAAAAAAAAATATTGTAAGTATAGAAGTACAAATATACAGTCTAACGTTTGATCCAGAGGAAGATCGTAGGGTAGAATCGAAATTTACGTCTAAAATGAAGAATCCGACAAATTAAAGCAAATCATTACATTGAAATTTTAGATAGAGGGTCAAAAAGTAAATCCGATCAAAAGTGGACAAAATTACACCAAAAGCACCAAAAATATACCAATGATTCAAGTAGAAATTTCCAACAAAATTTTGTGATGGGGTTGCTTAGAATGAAAATATTGTGATTGTTTGAAAATCAATCTTCTCATATTCAAAATGAGTCCGAAACATGCCTTTAATAATTCAAAATCAATTTTGATATATGAAATTCGCATTTAAAAGTGTAAGATTAAACATGAAATTGATTTTAAATAATTAAATGTGTTCCAAACTAATTTTAAATATGACCAAAGTGATTTTAGCAATTTCAAAATCACTCCCAAACATGTACAAAATGGATGATGTTTTATATATTATTGAGAGATTCTCAAAACCCATCAAAGGGGCAAATTATTAGGTATCCTCGGTACAATGAGGCTATCTCCTTAAAACCGTCAGATGTACATCTTCAAATTTGTCTGTTCCCTAATAACCGTTGGATACAAAATCGAGATACTTTTATAACTTCTCTCTTTTACATCAACCGTGCAAAACTATCCACCTCATTGTACCAGAAACACCTAATAATTTCTCCACCAACAAGTAAAAAAAAAAATGTTTATTGGGCATCACCAGGAGGGCATGTGGGAGTGTGGGGAATGGTTCAAATTTTGGCTCTTTTTTTGTTGCATGGCAATATAAATTCTTGCATTTTAGAAGAAAAGAAACACACAACCACAACATAAAAAGGAAAGGAAAATAGAACACAAATTGTAGGACATTTGCCGTATCAAACTACAAACAAACACAAAATTACAAAGCTCTTTTTTGCTTTTCCTTTCTTTCTTTTGCAGATAGGATGTGAGCCTCAGAACATGGGGGAGAGAGAAAGATATAACTTTCAAAGTTTTGCTGTAAATGGAGCCACCCCGAGCGGGGCGGGGCAGGGACGAGGACAATGTGCATCATTTGTGTACGTACCGCTTTGAAAACGAGCTTGTGTTCGATTATTATTGTTCGATTTTGTGGCTCAAAATTCAGCAAGGACCACATGGGAATCCCCTCCCTTTTTTTTTTCATAAAGTTTTTGAGAGAGAATTTTGATTATCAGTTTGGGAAATTTTGTCATTGGTTTTTAGGTGTGTTTAGAACCCACCTAAGATCTTTTAGAGAGACATATCTTCTTTTGTGCATTCTTTTCAATCGGTCTTTAGATTGAATTGTACGTCATGTATCACAATCTAACGAGAACTTGTTTTGGTTATGAGATCATTGAATTGTTTTAAAGTTTAATTTGATGACTTGACTCGATCATTTAAAGTGGTTCAACTTTTGGCTCAAAATTGAGACACTGACATGTGTCGAGACTCATCGCCAAATTGTTGTCAGTGACGACTCTCTCTCTTGAATAGAGAGGATAAGAAGAGGATATTACTTCATTTAAATGCTCTTTTTAGATGTAGGTATAGTTTTCCTCTTTTTTTTTCTTTTCACCATTTTGAGTTAGATACTTCATTATTTGTTTACTTTTAAAAGAAAGAGGATGTGCTCTTTAAAATTTATCATAAGGAGGACTTCCTCATATATTCAAACCTCATAATTAGCTTCTGATTATTATAGGATCATTGTCATATATAGTTAATTGTTACTTTCTCTATAAGTTTTAGTTTAATAATTCACCTCATAGCCTCTAGGTCAATTCCTAAATAAAATGAAAGTTAGTTTCAAAATTATATTGCAAAAAAATTAATTCGATATAACCTATCAACACCTTCAGGTTGTATATGGTGACAATTTAATGTAGTATTAAAGTAGGAAAATATTATAAGCAAACCCTTTCTATATTAGTTTACTTAGTTCAATTGATCAATTATTGAGTCTTACGCTAATATACACCTGAATTCACAAATGATAGAGGATGTTAGGAATATATTTAGAAGAATTGAAAAAATTCACTCCAATCTATCCGTTTAAACTTTTGGATACGATCTAATGGAGATAATTTACATTTAATTTAAACTTTTAAATTGACAGCCAACCTAAGTATAAGGTTAAGACACATATCATCGATCAAGAGTCAGAAGTTCAAATTTGTTGAACTAAAAAAATTAATAATAAACAAATAAATAAATTTATTGATTGAGAAACTAATTTCAACATAATGTACTATAGAGGACACCCCTCCATTAATTGAAATAATTGTGCCAGCTATCCCTAATTTTCTTTTATTGTATGAGGAAGTCCAATAGAGAGGGAGTTTGGGCATTTATGTGGATAGTGTTGTTTAAGAATCAACAAGAGAGAGGAGTCTCATTTATTAACATATCTCAACAATTCATTTGAATCCTACCAAATTAAACAGCTTCTCATAATTAGGTAGATTTAGAACTAATGGTTTTAATCAAGATGAACTACATTAATTAGATTTTGAAAGATTAAAGATAAAAGTATTTAACAATTAATTAGATGTTGTTGAGAGATTAAAGATAAAGAATTTTAAGGAGTATTTTTGATCTGGTAAAAACACTTTTCTTATGACTAGAAAAAGTGAAGCGTTGAAAGTTTTTTATGAGGAAGTACTTATGGAGTGCTTTTGTTCCAAGTGCTTGTTAAAAATATATATATACTTACAAAAGTACTTTTAAGATTGTACGTAGAATCTAATACATCAAAATAATTTGTCATTTCCTTATATAATGCATGCAATTAAAAAAAATCGCTAGAATCATCGACCTTAAAAGCACTCACAAACACATCTTAAGTTGTTTAAATTTTTATTCGAAAAGTTCTTTCAATTACTTTGTTTTTTTTTTTTAAAAAAAAAAAAAAGTACTTTGGTACTACTAAATTGTATTGAAATATAAATATTTTACGTAGAATTATTATGGTTCAATGTACCAAAAAAAAAATTAAGATTTTTGTTTGGAGAACATTTCAAGGATGTATTCCATGTGCTGTCAACCTGGGGAGGCATCAAGTTCCGGTTGATGGGATATGTTTGTTGTGTCTGGAAGGGCCTGAAACATCAGACCATGCACTTTTTCAGTGTCATTGAGCAAAGGAAGTTTGGATGCGTTTGGATGTCGGGGGAGAAATTGGTTGGCAAAAGGAAATGGACATCAAAGATAAATGGATCCATTTAGCTTACTCTATTCCGAAGGTGGATTTAGAGCGGATTTGTGTAGGGTGTTGGGCTATTTGGAACGATCGAAATAACATTCTTCATCATCATCTTGTTCCTCCTGTGGATGTCCGATGTGAATGGATTGATGATTATCTGCATGAGTTTAAGACTGCAAATCAACGAGGTGGTCGGAACGCCCAATCGATTCAAGACATTAACCGGTTGATTACTCAAGGGGAGAATTTAACTATGCATGTTGATGCAACATGTGACTAGGTGAATAAGAGAAGTGTGTTTGGGGCAGTGCTTCGTAACCAGAAGGGCCAGTTACAGCTAGCAATGCGTAAGCGATCTCCTATTTTCTCATCACCGTTGTGTGCTGATCAGGCAATGGCGATACTTGAGGGACTTAAGCTAGCGAGTCAGAATGTTGTCAAAAGCTTGACAATTTTTTCTGATTCCTTAGCTTTGATATCAATTCTTCTGTAGAAGAAGCGGCCGGAGTCGGATTGTGCTACGGTCTGTTGGGATATCAAATTTATGTGTCGATTCTTCGAGCATATTACTTTTTGTCATGTCAATCGTGATTATAATTCTTTAGCTCATGAACTAGCCTAAGCGGGTTTGTTGTTTTCGCCACGAGTGTGGTCGTCGAACTTTCCAGATTGGATTGTTCATCAAGCTCATTGTGAGCTTCAGATTCTTGTATCCTCTAGGGGAAGTATTTCGAATTAATATGATATCTTTTCTAAAATAAAAAAAAATGTACCAAAAAAATATTTGAAAATTAAGAGATTAAGACAAGATATATTTGAAAGTTCAAAGAAAAAAAAATTATTTTTCTCAAAAAAAAAAAAAGTCACATAACTTCTATTTTAGAACGTTATTATTAAAATATAAATGGGATCGACATTTGAAACACGTTAGTTATTCATCTAAGTTTTTGTCCAAGTTGACATTTATGACTTGGTTAATTTTTGTTCATTAGTTTATGAAACATTATCATTAATTGATTCCATCTTCTTGTCATATTTTTTTTTTTTTTTTGAAAAGATCTTCTTGTCATATTTGCTACAAAAACATTAATACAAAATACTATTGCTGACATTTTTTGGTGTGGAGTTGTTTTCTTTTAGACTGACACATGAAAAAGTATATATTAATTTGTTCTATTTTTCTCTACCTATTTATTATCACGTTTTCATTAAATGTATATTTTAAATAATTTTAGCCATTAATGCTATTCTAAAAATATATGTAGGGACATAAATTAACAAGTTTCCTTTATATACATGATGCCAAAATGACAAACCCACTTTTTTAAAAAAATAATAATAATAAAAAAAAAATTACACCCTCTCCATGGTTGGTGTTTTTCTTCCTTTTCACATGTAAAATAAAATCAACAAGTTTCCTTGTAAAAAAAAAATTTAAAAGAAATTCACATTAACTTTAATTTTATAAAATCAAACCCTAAATTTAAATAAGTGGGAGAAAAAGAAAAAAACAGAGCCACTACTTATTAATTTATTTTTTTTCTCAGATTAATTCTTTATGAGATAAAAGAAAAGAAAGATAAATGAAGTCCATACACATAACTCAACTTGCAATGGATGCTTAAGGTTTTGTTTGAAAACCATTTAGGCCCGTTTGATAATCATTTGGTTTTTGGTTTTTGAAAATTAAGCCTTGTTTTTTTCCAATTTCTTTATAATAGTTTGCATCTTTGTCAAGGACACATTTGAAATCCTAACTAAATTCCAAAAACAAAAACAAGTTTTTGAAAAATACTTTTATTTTTTATTTTTTTTTTAGTTTTTAAATTTTGACTTGTTTTTGAAAACATGGAAGAAGGTAGATAACAAAACCAAGAAACTTAAAAGGTTGTTTTTGAAAATTAAGCCTATAAACATTACTTCCACCTACAAATTTCTTTGTTTTTCTAATACCTTCCTTTCCATGTTTTCAAAAACCAAGCCAATTTTTGAAAACTAAAAAAGATAGTTTTCAAAAACTTGTTTTTGGAATTTGGATAGGAATTCAAATGTGTCATTGACAAAGATGAAAATTACTATGATAGTGAAATTGGAAGAAAACAAGCATAATTTCCAAAAACCAAATGGTTATCAAACGGGGGGTTAGTTTTTGATTTTTGGTTTTTAAAAATTAACCTTATAAACACTACTCTCACCTCCAAGTTTCTTTGTTTTTCCTAATTCCTTCTTCCCATATTTTCAAAAATCAAGCCAATTTTTTAAAACTAAAAAAAGTAGTTTGCAAAAACTTGTTTTTATTTTTGGGATTTGGCTAGGAATTCAAATATATCATTGACAAAAATGAAAAACATGGTAAAGAAAGTGGGTGAAAACAAGTATGATTTTCAAAAGGCTAAATTATAAAAAAAAAAAAAAAAATACCTCTGAACTATGGGGTTTGTTTCAAAAATGTCTCTGAACTTTGAAAATTTTCAAAAATACCTCTGAACTTTGAAAAATGTTTCAAAAATACCCTTGCCATTAATTTTTTGATGGAAACCGTCAAAGTTTTAGTTTCAAAAATACCCTTGAACTTTCAAAAAAAATTTAAAAAATACCCTTATTGAAAAATGCTTCTTCTTTTTTCCTCCTCTCACCATAAATTCTAACGGTTTCCATCCAAAAATTAACGGCAAGGGTATTTTTGAAACATTTTTCAAAGTTCAAGGGTATTTTTTATAATTTAGCATTTTCAAAAACCAAAAAAATAAAAAACCAAATGGTTATGAAATGAGACCTATTTTTGTTTCAGCTCTTGAAATTGCTTTGAGTTTACACATGGAACTCCTAGCAATAATTAAAAGCCACTTTTAATTTCATTAATGATTGTGTAATTTATGTAAAAGGGGTTTGAGTTTTTTTTTTTTTTTTTTCTTTTCTTTTTGTTTTTTTTTTAGGAAAAAGGTCTACAAAAGTTAATTTTCAAACTAAGTGATGTTTAAAAATGTTTTTCCAATATCTTTTCATCTAACAACTTAAGATTGAATTGTAGTCTTTTGACCTTAAAGCATATATGAATATTCAATTTCACTAGGTGAACTTTTGAAAACTTTTCAAATATTCCCTTTTAACTTTCAGTGTTTTAAAATCATTCTTTAGGAGCTTTAAAAAAAAATCATTCTTTAGGAAGTCTGTTTTCATATATGTACTTTTTTTTTTCCCTCAAAACTTTTAAATTTTACTCCTAATTAAAAGTTATACAAACTCCATGTTTGTGTAACATTTTTTTGTTCACATGAATTCAAATACAAATTTACATGAATCTAAACTTCTAAAAATACTCATAAAAATGTTAGTTCTATTTTCCTTTTTTAACTATTCTAAAAAATATATTATTTGATCAAGATTTTTTTCACGATATCTTTAATTTTAAAAATGATCCATTTTGAGTTCAATAAATATAATGAAAATGGAAGATCCAACCTTCAACTTAAAAAAAGGTAATTGTATCTTATCTTTTTTTTTCTCTTTATTTATGAGTTCAACAATATGTGTGAGTGAGAAATTTGAACATCTAACCTTTTGGTTGATAGTATATGTTATGAGTAAAAAATTGCCAATGATAATTCGGTTCAGAAGTTTCGGAATTAACGAGTCTGAATGCCAAAAGGAGCGGCCCACCATAGTCCGAGAAAGGAAAAAAGCCCATGCCCGCTTATACCTAGCTCCTCGGCCTGGGCCCATTATCGAGGCCGAGGAGAGACTCGGCCTTGGCCCAATGCCGAGGCCGACCACGGGGTGGAAGCTCGGGCCCATCACACCTTGGTCCATCGTCGTCTCGCAGGGTTTCAGAAAAAACCCTAAAGGGAAAAAAATAAATACCCACGGAGGCCACCAGAGAAGAGGATCGAAATCTAGAGCATCAGGATCACAAGTATAATTCTATGACCTCCGGTTACAGACTATTTTCTCTAATCCAGAACTAACTTAAGCATCGGAATGTGTGTGGCCTACACCACGTACACCGGTGTGCAGCGTTTGCTTGTCTTGCAGGTCACGTCTTCCTTCTCTCTTCAACAAATTCACTGTTGGTGTCACGTGGAAGTTAGACAGTTTGCTTAGGCGAAATTTTGACCATCAACAATATATGCATTAAAAGTTAAACTATATTCAGATTAGCATAGGTATCTTATTTACTAAACTAGGTTGGAACGGGCAGAGATTAAAAATATTCGTTTTAGAAGGGAGGGGAATAATTGAAATGGAACAATCACGGTAACATGGGCAAAGATAATGAAGTTAATGAGAATCTGAAAAGGAAAAGAGAAAAAAATGCTTTGTCCTTGTAAGAGGGAAAAAAAAAAGAAAAAAGAATATAAGAAATAAATAAAATAAAATAATAATTAAGATAATCCATTTAGCCTGAAATTTCGCCTTAGAAAAGTTTGAAGTCTTGTTGGACCTACTTTTAAGTCACTGTCTCTGTATTACCCCACCTCTTCAATAAATTACCCAATTTTCTTTCTCAAACCCTAAAATTTTATTTTCTGTCTTTTCAAAAAAAAAAAAAAAAAAATCTGTCAAATTTTTTTCTCCAATAATTAGAACTCATTTTAGTGTGTTATTTGGGTATGGTTGAGTTTTCTTTATGCCATGTGATTACTAATTATCATTATGTTGACATTTTCTTTTGTACATCCAATTGTTTTTATTTTAACCAAAAACTTACCTTTTTTTTCAACTTATGGGTTATAACATTTATGGAATGGTTCATTTTGAGGAATATTAGATGTCTAAGAATAAATAAATAAAAAAGGGAGAGGATAATTTGATATAAATTTGTTAGCTTGATGTTGTCATTTATAAGATTAATGAACACGAATAAAGAAAAAATCTTCTTAATTATGTGACATCGTGGCATGGAAAGGATGTTAGAATGTGGAACAACCACCTGAAATGAGACTGTTCAAGTGAAGATGGTTCTTACACATCAACAAAGAATGACTTCTTGTCAAGTATCTTAATTTAGGAGTTCCTATGAACAATCATTGAAAAAGGAAAGAGTATCATGTTAATATATGTTGTAGGGGTACGATTACTGGTCTGCGTGGGGGATCGAGAGCAATGTAGGCATCCAAAAGAGACACGTGAACCCTACATTAGAGGACGCCCATGGAAGGGCTCACCGAGTTGAGGAGACACAACTCGAAGGCCAAATAAACAACAAAAGCCTATTGAGCTCGATCCTAATTGAGTCGAGGCATCCATTGCCAAAACCTACTGTCATGTTAGGTTTGGATCTGCTAAGAGTAGATGAGGAACTCTATATCAATACCAAGACTCATCTCACTACTGAAGTATGCAATATTACCCTAGCTCAACTCAACATTACTTGAATCTTATTTAGCATGGACTTATCAAATTCTTTTTAAATATTTCTTAACCATACTCATATAGTCTCAATATTCACTTCGTTCCAATGACGGGTGCACTAAACAAAGGTCCAAAGAGTTGTCCAACAAACTTCTAGATAAAAAGACACACCGATGAACTAACATCACATAAAAACGAAAAGAATCACCACGTAACCCAAAGTATACAACAACATTGGTTAATAAAGACTAAAAAAGAATAAACTATTATTACCCATAAAACAAATTGCACCGAAAAAATCTTTCATAATCCCCAACAATCAATATCCATTCAATTGAAATCCACAAACCCACAAATTCCAAATTACACAACACATCAATCAAACAAAATTAATTACAACAACGAACAAAACAAACAGTGAAAGAAAAGCCGGAATTAATTACCAAAAACCAAAACAGATATACAAAAATGGAAAAGAGAAAACAAATTTTAAAAATTTTAAAATTTTCCGTCCATAAGTTTAACGGAAAATGCCTTAAAAGGTTGTATTGAAACAAATTTTAAAATTAAAAGGTTAAAATGAAACTTTTAAAAGTTAAAGGAAATAATTGAAACCAATCTCATAGTTCAAAGCAAATTATTAGGTGTTCTGGTGAGGCTCCATTTTTAAAACCGTCAGATTAAATCTTCAAATGTGTCTGTCCGGTACAAAATCGAGATACTTTTATATCCCGAACAACTAATAATTTCTCCATAGTTTAAGTGTATTTTTAATAGTTTAACAAAAAAAAAATAAAATAAAATATCAAGAGAAGAAAGAGAAGAAGTGTTGAAGAAGCAGAGCCACAGAAGCAGAGGGCCCCGATTTGTCATTTGGAGGTCCAACAATGGCGACTGCAGCCCATGGCAATGGCTCCCACCTTCCCCCTCTTCTCTCTCAGTACAACATCCGTGCTCTCCCAATAAATACCTAACCCTACAATCCCAAATCGCAATCCCAAATTTCCCCAATGGCCATTCGGAAACCGGCCATTCACACGGCGGCGCTCAAGCAGATTGTCAAGCGCTGCTCCACTCTAGGCCGGAAGCAGGAGGCCGCGGCGCCGGGCTACGACGACGTTCCCAAGGGGCATTTCGCCGTCTACGTCGGCGAGAATCGGAGCCGATACGTCGTCCCGATCTCGCTCTTGACTCACCCCGATTTTCAGTGCCTCCTCCGCCTCGCCGAGGAGGAGTTTGGATTCCACCACCACATGGGCCTCACTATTCCTTGTGAAGAGGTGGTTTTCCGCTCACTCACCGCCGCTCTCAAATGAATGCACAAATCCCACATTCTTTTCTCGTCCCTCTTTTTTTGGAGAAATTATTGTCCGAACCATACTCGACTGCATACCGCTACATAAGAATCTCGGTATCCTCTCCATTAAAATCGAGAGATTTCTACCTCTCTCTAGTCAGCATTTTAACGGTAGTGTGTAAAAAGATTCGTATATAACGATATGCAGCCAAGTTTGCTCCTTGTTGTGCGACGATCGTTTTGCACCAGTGGATAGGATATATGATAGGGAAGCTCTGAATCTTTATCCGATGGTTATTAGAAGGATGCAGATTTTCGAATCTATATCCAACAGTTATCGGAAGTTGACGGTCTCGTTCAATAATTTTTCCTCTTTAATTATTATTATTGTTATTATTTTTTTACCATTTTTTGTTGGGTTGATTTTTTTTTTTTAGCCCTCTTTGGGTTTTTTTTTTTTGGGTGTCATGATGAAGATGATGACTACTTTTGACTGATGAACCAAGCTCCAAAAGATGTGTAAAATGGGGTTTGGGTTTTGTGTAAATGTTTTAGTAAGCATGGGAGATTTTCCTCAAAGTGGTGGATTGGTTTCTTCACACCCTATGAGAGATGTAATTCTAAGGAAATGCAAATGTCCAAAATTCAATTCTCCCTTTTTATTTTTTTGTTTCTATTTTGTTCTTTCTTCTTTTCTTATTATACCCATGCACATAATATTAATAAAATCAAATCATATCTTTGTTTTATAACATGTTATAAAATATGGGATAAGAAGTAAGATACGATCGATGAGACACTAATGTACTTTCATCACATTTTGTCAATTGAGTCAACTTTTACGTAGTTCAACTGGTTAAGACATATATATCTTTGACTAGAATGTCAAAAGTTTGAATCATCACTCCCACATGTTGATAAACTTAAAAAAGTAAATAAATAAAAACTTTGCTAATTGAACTATCATTAATGAAGGAAATAAGGTATGTTATTGACATATAGTTAAATATTTAACTTGATTTATATCATTAATACGAATTATTATTTATATCATCTGACAACAAAGTTGTATCAAATCAACGTAAAAATTTGCCAAGTGAAGTACAACTTAGTCTTTATACTTTCATTTCAAAAGTCATAGTTCAAATCTTCACACACAAATGGTTATAACTAAAAAAAAATAAAAAAATTAAAAAAAAAATCAACCCAAAAATTGCTCTTTTGAAAAAAAAAAAAAAAAAAAAATATAGGTATGTATTTTTTTTTTCTTTTTTTCTTTTAGGTACAATAATGTAAAGAGACAAAAGAAATGAACCCTTCTTTTAACCTTTCATTTTGAAGAGTCGGTGGAAGGAGATTGATGTTGTTCTTCAATTCCCACCAATTAAGCCCATGATTGTTACTATTTTCCAATATTTTAGACCAAAAATAAATAATATTTAAATCTCATTTTTTGCCTTTTTCCTTCCCATTTTATTCTTTTAACTTTTAAAATATACCATTTATTCATAATTTCTTAAAAAAAGCCACTTATTCATAATTCATTTTTAATATTCAAACAATATTTAAACGTTCAACATCAAACCTAATACAAACCTAGTTCGAGTAGCCAGATTTTTCTTTTTTCTTGAGTTCAACAATATTTCAAGATGAGAGATCCAAACCTATGACCTGGTCTATGGTACATGTCTATTACCGTTAAGCTTTGCTCACTTTAGTAGTAGCGAGATATTAATGTGTTTATATGTTAGCTAGTTATCATTATTTATATCAATCTTAATAAACGAGCATTAAATATCACTATTATGTTTTTTTTTTTTTTTTTGAGGAGACATTAAATGAAATTGATGAACATGTGGTGGTGGAACCAATTAGTTTTATAAGGGGGGACTGAGTTTGATAGAACAAATCTCTGCCATTTTCTTTAGAGAATCAGAGGACCAGCTGGGGAGAAAGGCCTTAGCCTTAGGGTTGCTTTTCTTGATGGTCCTATTTTATTTACTCCCTCACAATCACACCTTCACTCTTATTTCCTTTCTCTATTTTTCTTATTGAAATTTGCTCCCTCCACAAAATTTCTTACCCGTTCCATTCGATAACGATTTCATTTATTTTTTTGTCTTTGAAAGATTCGATTCTGATACCTTCTATATATTGAAGTTTCAAATCTAGTTTTTGTCTTGAATAGTTTCGTTGAAGTTGACTCGTTAGAATGGTCTATATGTAGTATTGGGTTTGATTAACTTTTTTATAAGTAGGATTTCTTCGATACTTGTTTTTAAATTGAGTACAGGAGAATAGATATTTATCGTTGAGAAAATATCAAGCTCTTATAGAGAGGAAATTTTTTTAAATGTCAAATCATCCTTCTATTGTTCACGATATGTCCATATATATCAACAACACTCTTGAATATGAGACTTGATTCAATCGATACTTTGAGGGTAAAATTAAAATTTTCAAAATGACTGTTGAAATTGAAAAATTGTCTCTATTCATGTCAATTTTTTTTTTAAGAAAATAAATACTATTAACTGTCATGAGAAAAAGAAACAACCACCTCCTTAATTAGGGAGGAAATCCAATCGAATAAAGACTCAACTCAAAAATCCATACGCTCTTCCGTATTGGAAGAGGAATCCACGGGTTAAGACATACACTCTCATAAAAAAAAAAATATGAAAAGTTCAAATTTTTTGACTTACATATTATAGTTGATTTCTATCTCTAAAATAAAGTACATGAAAATGCAATTATATGGAAAAAATATATATATATCTTTTCAATAAGGTTATTTTGAATTTCTTTTTGTATCGTTGGTTTTATTTATTTATTGCCGTTTTTTTTTTTTTTTTTTTTTTTTGAGGAATTTATCACCGTGTTTCATTTTAATATATTTTAGCCTTTAATCATTTTGTTCAACTCAATCCTCGATGGGGAATTATTCCATTCTTTTGATGTTGACTATTATTATTATATGAACAATACCAACTAATTCTCATCATAATGTTTTCCAACTTCGTACATTAGAAAGTTTAGATATATATTTAAAAGAAAAAAAAAGTTTAAATATATATTATTTATTTAGACTTTAGAGGTATATATATATTTAAATTTATATTTTTTATATGGGATCTTTTTATATCATATAAGAAGGGTTGTTGCACAAAATGTACTTCTAAGTAATTGCTCCATAGATCTAATTAATTATCGAAAATCTTTGAAATATATCTAAAGTGAAATGAATATTGAATTGTTAAAAAGTTGGAATCTTGAAAATTTTCACATTCTATATTTGCATCAACAACCAATAACTTTAATAAATTCGAACATAACTTAGTAGATAAGACATTTATTACCATCTTAATGATTAATGATTTAATCCATTACTCCGCAATTATTAACCTCAAAAGAGCCCTTCAATCACTGTCCAAGAGCCCAAAATGTTGTTGCTCATTGTCTAGCGCGAGAAGCATTGTTGCATCCCTTCTTAGGTAGAAATTTTTTTGGCGATCAGAGGTTCTTCTTCCTTGTTGGAAGAAGAATGTATTTTTTGGCTCTCTAAACTGGATATCCTCTTTAATGAAAGAGGATATAATTGTAACTAGTTCTATTTAGTTTTTTTTTTTTTTTTTTTTTAATGAAATTTACCTTTTATTAAAAAAAATTATTAACCTCAAAAGAAGAAAAAAAATCCCAATAACTTAAGTATGACTTGAACATACATTTTTTAAATGATTAAACCTAACTAAAAAGCACCCAACATAACTAGAAGATGTTAATACTTACAAAAATAGTCTCTTCCAATCATAAAAACATTTTCAACTCACCACAAATTTTAAGTTAAAAATTGAAAAAAAAAAAGAAAAAAAAAAAGAAAAAAGAAGTCTCTCAAGTAGCAAGAGAGTCACAAAATCCAAGTAAAAATAAATAAATTTTTGGTTGAATTACAAATTTGATTCCAATGGTTAGAGTATGGTTTCATTATTTCTATGTGAGATTTGACTAAATCATAGAAAAACCAAATTAGAAATTTCACTGAGACTAAATTAAAACAAAACCCAATTTATAGAAGCTAAACTACATCCTTTAAAACCATCACAACCACATTTGTAATTTAACTTGAATTTAGACTCTATTTGATAAACCATTTGAATTTTTAAAATTATGTTTGTTTTCTTCTAATTCTTTTTACCGTGGTTTTCAACTTTGTTAACGACACATTTGAATTCTTAACCAAATATTTCCAAAAACAAAAACAAGTTTTTTAAAACTATTTTTTTTAGTTTTCAAAACTTGAGTTGGTTTTCAAATAAATATGGGAAGACAATAGACGACAAAATAAAGAAACTTATAAGTAGAAGTAATGTTTATAGGCTTAATTTTTAAAAACCAAAAACAAAAAACAAAATAGTTATCAAACGAAAACTTATAAGTTAGATATCCAATTAAACCAAATTGATTTTTTTTTCCTGTCCCTAGAGTGAGTATTTGTGTTTTTTTTTTTTTTTTTTTTGAAATAAAGTGAGTATTTGTGTTTATGAAGAAGAAAATGGAAAGATGAAATTAAATAAGATGGGGACAAGATGTCTAAAGCCATAATTTAATGCAAAGAAGGGTCACAATAAGTCTTTCAAATCAACTTTCAGATCAAAAGTGCTGGAAATTTTATTATTATGCCCTTCTTATTTTCCAGTTGTCTTCATGTTCTTTCTGCATTTTTTGTCCCACCCCTCTATATAACTACTTCACCATTTTCAATCATTTTTCACATTCCACATTTTTTTTTTTTTTTTTCACACAAATAATATTCAATCATATCTATTCATCTATTGATGGATTGATTAAATTATCAAAAATATTCCTAAACTATATGGTTGGTTTCAATTATATCCTTGAACTTTCAAAAATTTCATTTTAGCTCTTGAAATTTGAAGTTTGTTTCAAAACAATTCTTAGAGACATTTTCCGTTAAATTTATTGACAAAAAATGATGTGTTTGCATGTGTTTTTATTGTTCTTTTCATGCATGTGTTCAAATCTATATCCATATAAGCAACAATACATATGCAAACACGTTATTTTCCGTCCATGAATTTAACGAAAAAAAGCCTTCAAGAGTCATTTTGAAACAAACTTCAAACTTCGAGGGTTATAGTTGTTAAATGAATCGTGATCAAGTTTATAAAATCTAATTTTTACAAATGGTATATTAAGTTCACAAGCTAAGCATATGTTATCTAAATTCAAGTTTTTCTTTACAACTCATTCTTTTTTAATAATCCAAACTTATGTTGCATTTTGCCATTAATCTCATGATTGGTTTTTTTTTTTTTTTTTTTGGCATAATCATGAGAATTTGAAATAAACTTTGCCAATTTTGAATTGAGAAGAGAAATTGGATGGATAGGTTTGAATTCAATATATCTCTAGCTAACTTACTATATTATATATGTGAAATAATATTAATTAAAAGAGAGAAAAGAAAAGAAAATAAATCAAAGCCTTTTAAATTGACCAGCTGAATTCCAAGTCAGGCATGGCAACTAAAATAGAAAGAAAAATTGATGAGGTTGGATAGAGTTGGATAAGGTACTTAATATCCTAATATATATGGCATGTGCAACAATGTTACCTTTATTTGACTCTTAGTCTTTACTTAATATCATAACATATTGCATGTGCATCTATGTGTACCTTTATTTGACTCTCAGCGTTTTCTTGCGCTAATAAAGTTTAATTCATTTTCGAGAGAGATTTTTGGTTTTAGGGTTTGGGCATGGCAAAATTGGCCCTACAGGACTTGGGAGGATGACCCACACACTTTTAACAATTTAGAATTTTCGTTCCAAGATGAAGAGGAATCTTTTGTCTTGGATTCTATTTGATACGAGTAATAATAGGTGAATATTTTTTCACTAAATTTACGTATGGTATATATGAGTTTGTCTTTACTGGGTCATGTGGAGTGTGATCAAGATCATTATCAGTTGACTTAGAAAATTAACTACTTCTCAATTAGAAATAATTCTTTTAACTCGTTTTAATTTCTTAATATTAGAAAAACGATAAAGTAAGAAATAATATGAGAATCTTAACGTGAATAACAATGGTGAATATGCTTCTTCAACATCATCCATAATTCCTTTTTCGTTTTTAATGAGGCTAAACATACTATTACCATAGTTTGTACTTGACCTATGCACGTGGTTTCAACTTCTTCAAACCCTTATGATAGATGTGCTTAGTAACACGACAAAGTTTTTTTTTTTCCACTGATGTGCCACATGGGCCAAGGTAAAAAATGACAAAAGAAAATAATAATAATAATGAAACTATATATTTTCCTATTCTCCTAATAAGCTAATCGATAGGTGAAAGGACATCATACATTATTGATTACTTATTTATACCAACTTACTGCATCATCGTCAAACGAGAGAAGATCAAAACTTTTAAAACCCTAGAAACAAAATTGAAATCAAATTGGGAAAGATGAAACTTATAATCTAGACTAATTGTATAAACAACTTTTTTGTATAATTATACAAAATATATATATATATATATATATATATATATATATATATATATATATATATATATATATATTATTAAAGAAATGAATGAGAAGAGACAATGAGAAGGAAGGGTTTGTGTGAGAGAGATGGGTGGGGTTTGTTTTATGGGGAGAAAGGCAACATTGCATGCTGCCTCTCTCTATTGTGCCTATTTTTATTTTACATATGGAAGAGGAAACCCAAGAAAATGGTAGGGTATCCCTTGTCTAATTTGCTATGTTTTCCATATTATATATCTCTCTCTCTTCTTGACTTTCTCTCTCTATGTCAACCTTTGCATGCTCTCTCTCTCTCTTACTTTTTTCTATATTGTTTTAAGTTGTGTTTTTGTCTATTACAATTTGAACGAGCGATCGATTGTTTAGGGTTTTGTTTTGGTTACCCATCTGTATCTAAAATAGTTGTGTTTTTGTTTTCTCAATTATTATTGAGAATTATGATTGGATGATTCGTAATAGTGTTGAAATTGTGATTTTGAAAGGAAGAATAATCGTATTGGTTCCAAAAATCGATAAGATCGAAGAAGGGGGTCAAACTCTCGTCCAAATACTTATATTTGGACAATTTTTTTAAGGTTATTTGATTTTCATGATATTGTATAAAATAAATTAAGTTTATTGTGATGAAAAAAAACATAAAAACATCAATAATTGAGTAGTTATATGCTTGCCTTTAATAAATCAAACTAGGTCACTTTCAATAAGTGAATATAATCCAATTTTCTTTATTATTGATTGATTGACATATATATTTTAGGGTTTAAATTCATGTGAGTTTTATTTAGTTTAATTCGAATACTCTTCATTTCACTACAAAAAAAGTATCTATTATATTAATTTTTAAGAATATATAATAAACTTTTTTTAGTTTAATTTAGGGGTACGAGGGATTTGAACCTCCAACTTTTTGATCACTGGTTACATTACTACTAAGTTATGCTCATTTTGACAAATATATAACAAACTTATTGGTATAAAAGAAAGTTATAATAATACACTTGATAATAATAATTAAAGTTTCTTAATTATAAATAATGAATAAAAGCATCAAATATGACCATTTCAACCATGCTCAAAATACAATGCAACTTAGAGTGAAATTAGTGTCAACAACCAACCATGCTTACACCAAATAATATTTGTCAATTTCATCATATAACTCAATTGGTTAAAAGCACATACCCTCAAATAAGAAGTTAGAGGTTCAAAACTCATCACTCCACATGTTGTTGAACTAAGAAACAAATTAAATACAACGAATAATATTTAGTACACCTATGACGAAGCTCATAATTTTGGTCCAAAAATCTTTCTCCACTAAGCATCAAGTATATATTTTAGCTTTTAACCCATCATATTCTCAAGGATAGTATGTGACTAACTCAAACTAAATGAAGGATGACTACTACTAATAGCTAGCTTATTCTAGCACATAACAATAGACATCGACAAAACACTCGCCATGTTTAACATGCACTCGGCAAAAGGAGTTAGGAATGAACCAACTTCTTACCACCACAATCTTTGAGCACTTGGGGTATTAAATAATTGTGAATCTCTAGTCGACCATTATTAAAGAAACCTTCAACTAGTCTTCACAACGCACGAGAAAAAGACTGGTTGAATATCTCACTTTTTTTATTTCAATACTAACCGTCAGAGCTTCTTAAGTCTGCACCACACTGATGCATGTGTCTCTAATAACTCTATAGTCGCTTGTCGACTTTTTAAGCAAACGTTGGAATTGACATAACAAAATATCTTTGATGGAAGAAGTGAAGTAAAGGGTCTCTAAAATTAAGTTATAAAAAGATGATCATATATAATATCAAATAAAGCTTTCAAGACACAAAAAAAAAAAAAGGTTTATCCTTTTGGACAAGAGTTCTAAAAGAAGTATCAAAAGGGGCCCTCTAAAGAAGGTTTAGATGCTTGGCTTTGAAAGGGAGAGGGCCATACAAAAGCCTCAAAGTCCAACATATAAGAGGCCAACAGCTCATTCAATCTCAAAACTTAGCTGGTTTCAGCCCAATAGGGGATTGACCCACCAATTTTTTTTAATTTAATCTTAACCCTAATTTAAGTGTTTTATTCTCGTGAATTGGACTCCCAAATGGGCCCACCAACTCTTAGGTAACAATTGCCAAAGCGAGCATAACTCAACGGTAATTGGCATATGCCCTCGACCAAGAGGTCAGAGGATCGAATCTCTCACTCCAAATGTTGTTGTACTAAAAAAAGCATAATAAAAAAATAAATACTCTCAGATGATGGCAATTGATCATTGGTTTAAGCTTCAAGGATATTGCTTTTCATTTCCATTATCTTAATTAATTTAAGCTATTTTTTAAGGATATATATATGTTTAATTAATATCTTTCTTCAATTTCTTCTTCAAGAGCTAATTAAAATTATTTGATTATAAAGTTCCCATCTTGCAATAATTTGGGAACATCTCAATCAGCCTGTCAACCTAAAGCTTATCTCCAAAATTAAAATCATAATCAGTCTATCAAATTACCAAAAAAATTGATTTAAAAAAAGAAGAAGAAGAAGCTTATCTCCAAAATCAATAATTCAAGCTATACCTTTAATTAAACAAATGAGCATCACTTTTGATTTTTTTTTTTTTAAACTTTTTTTTATTAAATATTTGATCTTTTCAGTGTCGATGATGACTTCATGAAGTGATTCTATCATCGATGTTCTTTTCGATCTTTTTGAACATTTTAACAGCACACTTGCAATATAGATATTTAGAAGCGACCAATCACGTTCTCATGTAGTATGATTTTGCAATTTGTATGTATAATTTGATAATGAAGTGAAAATGACCTAAAATCTTTTGCATTATATTTATGGTAAAATCAAGCAGTAAAACCTATTACAATCAATAGTTAATATCAATTAAGACAACTATGACATTTCAGCTTAAAAAAATTGATTGTTTTTTTTTAATAAAAAAATATTTAGTTTTGTTTAGCAAATACAAAATAAACTAAGATCATAAAATGTTACCTAAGAATTACTTTATATATGTTGTCGAAAATTAGCAATGATCGACTTTGATCATAATGCTTATTGAATTTATTTAGTGGTATGTTAATTTTTTGTATCACACATCTATGTTACAAAGATTATTATATACTAATGTAGGGAATGAATCTAGAAATAGAAAATAAAATTTTAAAACACATGAAAAAGTGAGAAAAAAAAAATATCCAAGAGTTATGAATGCATGTAGATTATAGCTTCTTTTAGTTTGTCTTTATAACCTTATTTTAAGAATAGTTAAAATTATTTAAAAAAAAAAAAAAAAAGAATAGTTAAAATTATTCTTCCTATATAAATATGAATTTTTTTTAAAAAAAAAAAAGATATTATTTTAAGTTACCCTATCATAATTTTAGAAATAGATTTCAATTTTAAAACATAAAATTATTTCGAAAACAACCTCCGATACCAAGTTCTTCTTTACCTCACCTCAATGGGATGAAAACGAAAACATTAACAAAATTGATCCAACCAATCAATTGACCTAATTTGAACCATCTAATATTGATTAGTTCAATTTTTTAAAATATAAAAACTTTTTAAAAATTAGTGGTACGATAGGGATAAATTTTACTAGTTTCAATCGATTCAATTTAAAAAAAAAAAAAATCATAAATTGACATATTAGTTCAACATCAATTTTGATTAAAATAAATAAATACATGTCAAACCGACCTATTTACGCCTCTTATCCTTACTCAAAATTTGCATTATATTATTTTAATTGTGTCAAATATTAAAAGTTGACATGTCTCAATCATACTCATTTACTAAAAAGAAAAATGAAAGTCTAGAACTAATAAGAAAAATACAAAATTTATTTCCACTAAAAATGAATAATTAATTAATTAATGAAATGAAAGAAATAATTAAAGAGAGAGAAAAAAAAATTGAGTTAGTGGTTTGCAATGAAGATGGCAAAGAAAGGACAATGGCTGCACTTTTTTCATACTTTAATTTCAAAAATCCAAACATTACCACTCACTCTTTCTTGACTTTCCATCACCCAATTGTCTAATTGTCTGTTGTTTGTTACATTTTTATTTTTTTTATTTTATTTATTTTTTCTATTTATTTCTCCATAAATATTTTCTTTCTCTTTCAATTAAAAAGCTAAATATATCTATCAACCTTCAAATTCCACATTCTTTTCCTCACTCAAATCACTCTAAATTTATTTATAGAAATGATATAATGGTTGGAAGAATATATTTTTATTATTCTACTTTTATATGAACTAACCAATAATTTGAATATGAACATTTTCTTTTAACACTTATATTAGTGCAAGAAGTTTTAAGATTCATCAATTAAAATAAAGAGACCACATAGGAATAAATTTAATTTGACACATAAGTAAAAGCATGGGATGAAAGGTAGGGTAAATTATAAATTTAGTTACTAAACTTTAAATATTAGGTTGAATTTCTCTTCCAACTTAATTTCAATTACATTGTTGAATTTTATTTTAATTTAGTGATGGTAGTTAATAATTTTTTTTTCTCCTATTGGAGTTCAACCATTGGTAGAATAGAAGTTTTTTTTTTTTTAGTACATCAACATTTGGAGTGGGGAGATTTGAACCTCTGACTTCTTGATCGAGGATATATGTCAATTACAGCTGAGCTATGCTCGCTTTGGCCGTAGAATAGAAGATTTGAACTTCTGACTTCGTGATTAAGAATTTATACCTTAATCAATTAAGTTATGTTTATGTTGACATAATTAATAAGATGTCAATATGGTATATGTAATATGTTTATAGTTTCTCTACTTTATTCAATTATTTGCAACATCATACTATTTCAATAAATAAAATTAAGGCCTTGTTTAATAACCATTTCGTTTTTTGTTTTTGGTTTTTGAAAATTATTCTTGTTCTCTCCTAAATTCCACCATGGCTCTCGTAGATCCATTTGAATTCCTAGCCAAATTCTAAAAAAAAAAAAAAAAAAAAACTACTTTTTGAAACTACTTTTTTTTTTGTGTGTATAAGCTTAATTTCCAAAAGGAAAAAACTTCTCTGCATACCGGTATGTAGGGATCTCCCTGAATACCACCATTAAAATGTTGACAACTAGGAGAGATAAAAAAAATTTCTCATTTTCTCCCTTCATCTTTCTTAGTTGTAAAGATTTTAATGGAGTATGCAGGGAGATCCCTGCATACCGGTATGTAGGGATGTTTTGTTCTTTTCAAAAACCAAAAACCAAAAACGAAATGGTTATCAATAGGGCCTAATCTTTTTGTTTTTAAAAACGGATCGATGTATAGATGAAAATTCAAATATTTAACTTTAATATAGATACATAACACCTCAACATGAGTGATACTCAAGTTAGTTCAAACATTTTTTTTTAATTCAATAATTACAAAGTGAGAATCGAATCATCGACCTTTTGTATGGTAATAATTTGTGTCTTATCCCTTGAGTCGTTATACTTGGATTGACAGTACACACAACTAACATTTCACTATTTATAATTTAAGTGAAAATTGTATTTATTTTCAAAAAAAAAAGTGAAAATTGTATTTGATTTTGTAACTTGTAAGCAATGTCTGTATTATTTTTCTTCATTTCTAAAATTGGTGAGAAATGGCATCCCAATGTACAAGAAGTAATTAATCAACTTCATACTCCCCAACCGGACCGGTTCGACTCGGGTTGACTCACCACCCGAGTGACCGAGTTAACCCATCTCCCTTATATTTTTTTTGAACAAATAACAAAATATTTATAAAAAAAACTCGTAATAAATCATAATTCCCTCTTTCATTGAATTCAAATTTCCAAAAAAAAAAAAAAGAAAAAAAAAAGTTAGTCCAGTGAGTCCAGTTGAACTCGCGAACTCGGCCGAGTCAGCAGCCCGAGTCGAAATCTTCAGTTAGTCCGCTCCGGTTCTGCGCTTTTAACAGACGGATTTATCGGCGAAATCAAAAAGCAACGGCCGAGATTCACGGAGAAGACTACTCCGGGAGTCGACGTGGCAGCGGCGGCGAAACTCCTGGAGATTCAAGAACCGGCCGGAGTCGGAGCGGGAGACGGTCCGAAGAACCTCCTCGAAAACCGACTCGTCGCAAGGAATCGCAAGAGGACCTTGGTTGGCGAATCCGTACTCCTCCTCGGCTTGCAAGAGAAGCTTCTTGAAGATCGGATGGTTCAAGTAAGTAGCTCTGACGATGAACCTTCTGCAAGTGGTTCCGACGCAGACGGCGACGTGGCCGGCGGGAACGTCGGAGGGAGCGTCGGCAGCGGCGTTATTGGGTCCGCCGCCGCCGCGAGAGGAGGCGGTGACGCGAGCCTTCTTGCGCCAGCGCTGAAGCATCTGGCGGATGCTGACGATGCGGCGGATGTTGTTGGATTTAGCGATTCCGGTAGACATTGGATCGGATCAGAGAGAATTTGAGAAGTGAAAATGAAAATAAAATGAAAATGGGTTTGTTTGGTTTGTTGGGAGGTTGGGGGAATGGAATGGGTTTATTTATATAGAGGGAGGTTTTTGAAGTGAGAAGGAAAGGAAAATGGGGCTGAAGTTGGAGATAATTACGAGATTGGGATATGCTTAATATTATGATGTCAACCCCATGTGAGCTGTATACTTAATTACACAAAATCATTTAATGTCCAATTAGTTTACTAATCTCTTTTTCTTTTTCTTTTTCTTTTTCATTATTTCTCTCTAATTATTCTCTATCATATTTTTATTTTATTTTATTAAATTAGGGTGTGTTTGCTTTAACTTTTCAAGTGTTTAATTTTGAAAAAAAAAAATCGCTTTGAAAAAATTCTAGCTTTTGGCAACCACAAAAAATGACTTATTAAAAAATGAGATTGAGAAATAAATCATTTTGAGAGAAACACTTGAAAGCAAATTTTTTGAAAAGAGTTTGTAAGTATATAGTAACTTGTATATAAAAACACTTATGAGTAAATGTAACCAAACATATGAGTGTTTAAATTCTAAACAACTTTTATACAAAATGTTTAAAAGAAAATGCATTCTTGAAAAACACTTAAACTAAAATGTATTCCTAACGGGCTCTTACAAGTTTAGTTTCTGAACTTTTAATTTTGTGTCTAATTAGTCAATGAACTTTTGGGTTTGTGTCTATTAAGTCCATATGAACTTTAAAAAATGTTTAGTATGTCTTTAAACTTTCGATTTTGTGTCTAATAAGGGTCTGTTTGGAAAACATTTTAATTTAAATGTTTTTAAAAAATACATTTTTTGAAAAACATTTTGTATAAAAAATGTTTTGAATTTAAACACTCATATATTTGGTTGCATTTCTTCACAAGTGTTTTTATACACAAGTTATTGTATACTTAAAAAGTTGGTTTCAAGTGTCTCTCAAAATCTTTTATTTATCAATCTCATTTTCTAATAAGTCATTTTTAGTAGTTGTCAAACACTAGAAATTTTTTCAAAATAAACACTTGAAAAGTTAAACCAAACACACCCTAAGTCCTTGAGTTTTCAATTTTGTGTTTGATAAATCATTGACTTATTTGACATTTTTCTTTTTTGAATACAGGAACATGTTAGACACAAATCTAATGCTTAATATCCTATTAGATACCATATCCAATTTTATGTCTTATGGATTGATTCATTTTTAAAAAATGGTGAATATGTAGGACATGTTAGACATAAAATTGAAAGTTTATGGGCTTATTTGACAATTTTAAAGTTTAGGGGCTTGTTACACACAAACTTTCTTGAAAGTTCAATGATATATTACATACTTTTAAAAGTTTAGGGACTAAACTTGTAATTTAACATTTTTATTTCTGTCTTTTTATCAATGTAGGTTAAATTGTAAGTTTAGTTACTAAACTTACAGCTTTGTATCTAATTGGTTCATGAACTTTCAATTATGTATCTAGGTCATTGAACATATTAAAAAATTCTAAATGGTAAAAATGAATTTTATGTCTAATAGGACCTTAAACTTTCAATTTTGTGTCTAGTAGGTTCATGAATTTTAAAAAAGTTAATTAGGACAAAGACCCCTTAAAAATAAAATTGAAAATTCAGAAACCTATTAGACATAAAATTGAAAGTTTAAGACCGGACACTTTTTAAAAGTTTATGAACCATATAGGCACAAAATTTGAAAGTTCAATGACCTATTGTTACTTTTTAAAGTTTAAAGACTAAATTGATTTAAACTTGTAATTGAACCATTAAGGCCCCATTTGATTACCATTTGGTTTTTGAAAATTAAGCCTTGTTTTCTTTCAATTTCCTTACAATGGTTTTCATCTTGTCAATGACACATTTGAATTACTAGTCAAATTCTAAAAACAAAATCTAAGTTTTCTAGGTCCCGTTTGATAACCATTTGGTTTTTGGTTTTTGAAAATTAAGCTTAAAAACACTACATACACTTACACAAGTATTTTTGTTTTGTTATCTGTCTCCTTCCCATGTTTTCAAAAACCAAGTCAAATTTTGAAAACTAGAAAAAATAGTTTTCAAAAACTTGTTTTTGTTTTTTAAATTTGGCTAGGAACTCAAGTGTGTCTTTAACAAGGATGAAAACCATTGTAAGGAGATTAGATGAAAACAAGCATAATTTTCAAAAACCAAAAACCAAATGGTTATCAAACGAGGCTTTATTTTTCAAAATTTGACTTGTTTTTGAAGACATGGAAGAAGGTACGTAGATAACAAAACCAAAAAACTTACAAGGTGGAAGTAGTGTTTTTAGGCAATGGTTATCAAACGGGACCTAATGTTTTACAATTCAAATACAATTAGGAATTTGAACTTATAATTTCTAAGGAAAATTATTAATGGCTTAATCAATTGAGTTATTCAGTTTAAGTTAGTTTTAAATTTTTATCCTTAATTTTAATTAAATTTTACTAAGTAGTCTAATGTTACCCGTTTTCTTTTTTTGACCACATATAGGGGTGGGAGATTTGAACCACAGACCTCTTGGTCATTAGTACAAGCTTTATGCGCCAACAAGAGCATAACTCAACTGGTACAAAGTTGTACTGATGACCACAAGGTCTGTGGTTCGAATCCCCCCATCCCACATATTGTCAAAAAAAAAAAAGTACAAGCTTTATGATAGTTGAGCTATGTTCATGTGGCCTAATGTTACGTGTTTTCGAATTTGGTAATGCAATTAATTTGATATTCCCAATTAGAGTAATGTGTATAGCTTAATTAGTGTAGCTTAGCTGAAATATTATTAGTAATATTTATTAAGTGATAAGTTTGAATTCTCTAAATTATAATATTAAAGAAAGTTGTGATTTTAGTCCATAAATTTTCACTAATAAATTACTTTCGTGTTTGAGTTTTCAAAGCTTACTTTAATAGTCTTAGAGAGTGGTTCACTTTAGCTCCTAAAATTACTTTTATTTTTTATTTTTTTATTATTAGATACGATTAATAAGGGTGGCTGTGATTTTATTGGACATCATTAAGAGTGTGTTTGGTTTAACTTTAGCGTTTAATTTTGAAAAAAATTCTAGTGTTTGACCACCACTAAAAATGACTTATTAAAAAAATGAGATTGAGAAATAAACTATTTTGAGTGAAACACTTAAAAGCAATTTTTTTAAAAAAAAAAAAATTAAACACTTATGAGAAAATGTAACCAAACATAGAAATATTTAAATTCTAAACAATTTTTATACCATATGTTTAAAAGAAAATGCATTTTTGAAAAACATTGAAATTGAAAAGTATTCCAAACGGACCTAAGCCTATGCTATATGTACCTTTTTAAAAGTGTTAAAAAAAAGTGTTTATGGAGAGCTAAAAGTGTTTTTTATCTCTCTCTAATTAACAGAGTTTGACAAAGAATTTTATAGAATTGCTAAATTAAAATGTCTTTTATAATTTAAAGGAAAAAAAATCACTTAAAATGCTTTTAGAGGAAGGATTTAACAAATATGTATCTTTTTTTGAAACATTAACAAATATGTATCTAAAAGTGCTTATATAATAAATGTTTTATTTTAATGAAAACAAAGTTGTATTCCATGTTTTCAAATATGTGTTTGGTAGCATATTCAAAAATTGGATCCCAATTTAAACCATTATTCAAAATGTGTTTGATAATATATTTATAAACCATAAACTATTTGTAGTTATCAACTAAATACTAAGTTGAATATAATTAAACTATTATTAATTAATTTATAAACATGTTATCGGTTATAAATTTTGTATAATTATTATTTTACAATATCATATAATTTATAATACATCATATAATACAAATTTTAATTTCACAAAAATGAATTGAATTTATAACATGAAATACTATATTTATTGAAGTTCTTGTCTTTTTCAATTTAATTCTTCATTTAAAATTTTCAAATTCAAAATCTTGATACACTGGAAAAAAAAAAATTTGTTTTCACAATTTCCACTATTTGGATCACAGAATCCGAAACAGTTTTCAAAAGCACATATATAGACCACTAATCTTTTCAATGTGGGATCCTCAACATACCCATTTGGGTTTAATGGGCTCTGATACCATATTAAATTACATGGAGTTCCATCTCAAAACCAATTGGCAATGAGTGGAGTGACCCTTGTAGCTTATATATTGTGAGGTCTCCACTAATCTTTTCAATGTGGGATCCTCAACAATTATGACTTCAATCACAAATCCATGAGAGTAGGGAAAAAATTGAATCTATAACCATAAACTTGGCATAGTGAGTTGATTTCTACCATATAACCTTACAATGTCATCAAATTGTGCCTTATGTTTGAACAAGTGTTACAATTATTACAATATGTTTAATAACCATTTGGTTTTTGGTTTTTGAAAATTATGTTTATTTTTTTCTAATTTTCTAACCGTGGTTTTCATCTTTGTTAAGATCACATTTGAATTCCTAGTCACATTCCAAAAACAAAACAAGTTTTTGAAAACTACTTTTGTTAGTTTTCAAAAATTGGCTTTGTTTTTTAAAACATAAGAATGAGGTAGATAAAAAAAAACAAAGAAATTTATAAGTGGAGGTAATGTTTATAAGTTTAATTTTCAAAAACCAAATGGTTATCAAACGGGACCGTACATTTGAAGAAGTAAAAAAAAATATTTTTGCACTTTTTTAATAGGATTACTTAAAAATATGTCGTCAATCCAAGTATAACTTAATGAATAAGACACCAATTATCATTGAGTCGATGGTTCAATCTCTCCACCCTACAATTGTTGAACTAAAAACTACATAAAAATATGTTGGAGTTTGAGAGAAAAACAACATACTATGACTAGAAATTTGTTGTTGAGTCTAAGTTTCATTGATTAAGACATATATATTATCCATCAAAGTTCAAATTTCCAACTCTACAATGTTGAACTAAAATAAATAGATTTTCTTTTTGTTGAAATTGATGAACTTTTCTTAGAAGATCTACTCAAAATTTTGTACATAAACTAGATAGGCTTTCATCGTATGTATAAATATGGATCGTTCTAGTCAAAGCGAACATGAACTTAATGGCAATTGTTATGTACCTTCGACCAAGAACTTAGAGGTTTGAACCTTCTATTCTTAGATGTTGTTGTACTCAATGTTGAGGGGAATTACAAATAATAGAGAAAAATAGAGTAAATATTGAGAAACAAAAAAGTAAAAATTAGATTGAAGTGCGAGTATCTCGCTCTTTTTAAGGACATTCAAGCTCTCTGTAGTGTATAACTCTTTATCAACCACCGATGCAATATGTCTTCTCTAGCCTATTTTCTCTAGAATACAATAATCCAACTGAAATGTTGTGTAGCTCAAACCACTCTACACTAAGAGGTTGAACTCAAAACTCCACAACAAAGAACACCCCTCTTTTGACCAATTGCAGATGAGAAAAATATGACAAAGTAGAAAGAAATAAGATTGAAATTATTGTATGTTTGAGAGTGTGGTAAGAGAGGTATTTATATAAGAATTTTAGATCTAAGAATTTAATACAAACAAAAAGTAACCAAAATTCAAATTAAATACTTCCCTTACCAAATACGTTTTTTTCTTTTAGATGTGAGAAAATTCTCCAGAAACTAATTTCTAAAAAAAAAAATCTTACTTAAATATTAAAAAAAAAATGTTATAACACCCGGGAAGAAGAAGAAAAAGGAAAAAAAAGACCTGTCTATCACTTCTTTAAAAACATTTTTTCAATTGTTTGGATTTTTTCTTTTTTTTGACGGGTAAAAGAAGAGGATTGGATATAAAATTGGAAAACTGACTCAGCCGTAAATTAATTTTAATTTTAATTTTTTTGTTTTTGTTTTTTTTTTTTTTTTTGACAATGTAAATTAATTTTTAATGTTTCAGTTATCTTTGGCAGTTTTTAAAATTTACTTTATAATAATAATAATAATATATATTTTTGGCAACCATTGAACCACTATATCATACACATCTCCTCAAAAAAAAATAATAATTAATAATAATAATAATAATAATAATAATAAATAATAATAATACACACCAAAATTTGTTCACAAATTAAGGCATTTAATTCCTAACATTTTCCTTTTATTTATCCCTTTTCATTTTTTTTTTTTTTTTTTTTTTTGAGATTCATTTTCTTCAACCGAATTATTATTATGCCATTTTGTAAATATGATCAATTTTTTTTTATTGGCTTAGTATATGTATTAGTATTTTTTAGTACCATATATATTCGTTTCTAAAGCCAACGTTTTAAGTGTTTCTCCTTCTTATTTATAAAGTTTCAATCAAGTCTTTTAAATTTTAATAATTTTTATTTATATCATTTATGTATATAAATATTAAAATTTATTAATGATAAATTTAATATCGAGTGAAAAATTTATAAAAGATATTTTGTCATCTAAGCAAAGAAAAGACTACGGATGTGTTTGGTTTAACTTTTCAAGTGTTTAATTTTGAAAAAAATAATCATTTTGAAAAAAATTGTAGTGTTTGGCCACCACTAATAATGACTTATTAGAAAATGAGATTGAGAAATAAACAATTTTGAGAGAAACACTTGAAACCAACTTTTTTAAAAAGAGTTTGTAAGTATACAATAACTTGTGTATAAAAACACTTATGAGGAAATGTAACCAAACATATGAGTGTTTAAATTCTACAATTCTTATACAAAATGTTTTTTAAAGAATGCATTCTTGAAAAAACATTTAAATTAAAATGTATTCCAAACAGACCGTACATTGACATCAACTTCCTTGAAAATTTGAAAAAAGAATTAGAAACTATCACTATGTTTTCTCAACTCCCTAACTATCACTACATTAAATATAATTTCATCCCTAACAAACTTTAACTTTTACAGAAAAAAGAAAATAGTATAATTGAAAAATATTAAAATATAAAAGATTAAATTGAAATTTTTATATAACATACACTAAATTAAAAGAAAAACACATATACAATATATTGTATGGTTATTAATTGACATGTATCTTTGACCAAGAGATCAAATGTTTTAATCTTCCCATTCGAAAGGTTAATGAACTCAAAAAAAAAAAAAAAAAAAAAAAAAAAAAAAAAAAAACGTATTGACTTTTGGTTAAATACAAAAATTAATTCTTGATGTTTTGTCCCATTTTCTAATTCATGGATTTTTCGTACGACCTTTATTTATTTATTTATTTTTATCGACCTACCACCTTGAAATTTACTCATAATGTATTGATTTACTTAAGCTAATTCGTTACATAAATAATAAGAACAATACTAAGGTTAAAAACACACTTTTGATCCCTGAACTTTTGTAGAAGTAACAATTTAGTCATTAAACTTTAGTTTGTAACAATTTAGTCACTTACTTTCAATTTAGTCTCTGGCCTCTAATATGTAATGATTTAGTCCCTAAACTTTAATATGTAACAATTTAGTTTTTGAATTTTAAAATTTGTAACAATTTAGTCCCTGTCATGAAAAGTATTATTAATTAAAATTTAATGGAATTTCTTACCTATATTGATTGGTAACGTGATTAGGACCGTGTGTATTTGTAAACTACAAAGATTAAGTCGTTACATAATAAAAATTGATACTTAATTTCAATGAAAATTTTCACAACAGAGATTAAATCATTACAAATTTTAAAGTACAATGATCAAATTGTTAAAAGTTCAATGACTAAGGCCCCGTTTGATAACCATTTCGTTTTTGGTTTTTGGTTTTTGAAAATTGTGCTTGTTTTCTCTCAATCTTCTTACGATGATTTTCATTTTTGTTAATGAGACATTTGAGTTCCTAGCCAAATTCCAAAAACAAAAACAAGTTTTTGAAAACTACTTTTTTTTTTCAAAATTTGGCTTGGTTTTTGAAAACATGGGAAATGATTTAGATAAAAAAAAAAAAACAAAGAAACTTGTGGGTAAAAATAGTGTTTAAAGGCTTAATTTTCAAAAACCAAAAACAAAAAACAAAATGGTTATCAAAGGTGACCTAAATTATTACAATGTTGAAAATTTAGAGGTTAATTTGCTACTCCCATGAAAGTATAGGGACCAAAAGTGTTATTTTAACCTAGTAATAATAATACTGAGGATAAACATGCTAAAAAACAAGTGTGATGTGATGTGACATAAAAAAAATGTGAATTTATTATGTGAAAGTGAAATATTCATTCAATGACTTGAAAATACGTCCACAGAATGTAAAATGAATTACTAAACTCATTTGCTTACGGCACTTTAACTTCAACTTCTCGTCCTCTTACTTTAATTTTACCTAAAAGAAATTTGGAGAGGGACCATGGTCCCTCTTGAGCAATGAGCATAGCTAGAGATGGATCTACAACTAAGGAGTTGGAAGGTTGAGTTCACGTAAGAATGAAGCAAGAAAGAAAAAAAAAAAAAACGGTTACATTATTAAAAATAATCCTGAACTATGGAGTTTGTTTCAATTATACTCCTAAACTTTCAAAACAACATTTGGAAGAAGATTTTCTTTTTCCCGTTAAATTCAGGGATGAAAAATGACATGCTCCCATATGTATTGTTACTTATGTGAATAGATTTGAATACATACGTGAAAAAAAAAAAAACAACAAAAACACATGCAAACACATCATTTTTCGTCCATAAATTTAACAGAAAATGTCACCAAGGACTGTTTTGAAACAAACTTCAAGGGATAAATGAATTTTTTTTTAAATTTAGGGGTATAATTGAAACCAACAGCATAGTTTAGGGGTATTTTTAATAATTTAACAAAAAAATATATATAAATGTATTTTATGTTTCATACAATTATTTTTGACAAAATAATAATTTTATAATTAAGAATCAAAGAAAATTTCTAAAATAAAAATAAAAATGATGGACATTAATCTTAATTTGCTAAAGTGATTAAATATATGTACCTCTTCTTATTATAAGTCATAGTTTCGAATTTTCACCTAACAACCATTTATTTGAATATAATATTTAAAAAAGGACTAAATAGGGAGAAAAATTGAAGACATCGAGATAAATGAGTGAAGAAGAAGAGAGATACAACTCTACAAGTAACAAAGACATCTGGAAATTATCGTATATATTATACAACTAAAAATCAAGATAAATCTATATATAGTCTAACAAAAATGGATTAATTTTACCAAAAAAAAAAAATCAGTTCGTAAATCCTACATGAATCTTGATTGTCAATAATAATTCAGAGACAAGCCAAGTGATAAATTTTAATTTTTTTTTTTTTTAAAGAAAAAAGAAACTCAAAGTTTCATAAAAAGAGATTTGAAAGTTTGATTAGGTTAAGGTTGGGTGCATGGAGGCAAAGGCAAAGGCAAAGGCATAAGGCATCTATTTGACAAAACAAATAATAAATTCATAGTATGAGACAAGTGTTTGGTAGACTGTAATCTCTTCATAGACTTTAAATTAGCTTTCCAATCTCATCATATCAACCTAAATTAATGTGCATTATTTATTCATCCTTTCTTTTTTTCTTTTTTTTTAATTATTTTTTTATTGTTTCATATCCATTTCAAATTCCCAAATTCATTGAATCAAATTTTTAGTTCTCATCATCAACAAAAACAATATGCATTTAGTAGAGAAAAACATGTTTGATACATGGAGATTTTTTTTTTTTTTTTTTTTTTTTTGTCTTCTATCCTTCCATCACATGGAATTTAATGTTGATGTTGATGAAAATGATTTTTTTTAGTTAATAGATGAAAATAAACTAAATATATCAAATGATCGCTAATTTTCTAATCTTTTTCAGATAAAAAAAAATTGTTAAAATTTGTTAACAAAATGTTGATGTATCATTAAATTATTTTTCTTAATATATTTAGACAGAGACGTGAATATGCCCTTTAAATTCTACTTAACACATGAAACTCAACTCACCTATGAATAAAATTCATCTCGTTCGAAAAAAAAAAAAATTGTTTCTTCCCAGGGGCATCTTCGAGTGACATGTCCACATGTCCAAATATGTTAACAAAATAATAATTTAAGGGAAGATCGACTTTCCATTATAAATTTTAACATATTTTTCATGGAAATGACTTAATTGAGAATTTTTACATTAAGAGTGAAATTGAGAAAAACATAAAAGATTAGAGACCACGAGTACATTTAGCCATGAAATTATTGACTAAATATTGTTTTAAAAAATAAACCACATTAATTATTGAGGCTTGTGAAAATGGTTTGAATTTATAGAATAGAAAAGTTGATTAAATTTTGAAGTTATTTTAAAGCAATTTATTTTATAAATAGTCTTTCAACTTCTAACATAATTATTATTTCAATTATTGACATTAATTTTATATAAAATCATGTCATGGAAATTTGAGGTAACATATCTTTGATTCATTTAGTTGAGGAGCATTGTGTCTTTAAATAAGTGTGTTTGAAATCACATGCAATTAGTTGGTTAGGTAGGTATCAAGTTTCAATATGGGATTCAAATTTTGTATTAAAATGGTTAGTAAAATAATGACAAAAATAAATTATTATATCTTTTTAAGTAAAAGAAGATTCATGAACTAAAACAAAACATTTGAATATAACAAATATATAAAAATTCAAATAACAAAACAATAACCATAAAATTTGACTTCTCGAGTGGAGAAAAGTTCACTTTTTACTTTGTACTTACTCAATTTTTTTGATTTTCACCATAAATTTTTAATTTTTATTAAATTAAACTCTAAATTTAAATTTCTTAAGATGTGATTATAATTTTCATGTTGGATCTTTTTAGTTCCTGAATTTTGAAAAATAAGTTTAAAAGGTCCCTCGTATTATTTTTTCAGTTTTTATTAGTTTTTTCAATTTTTCATATAAAATTAATATTCTTCTTATTAATTTTTAATATTGAATGGTTTTTTATGGTTTTCAAATTATATATATATAAAATATATATATATTATCTCTCCCCTCCCTACCCCATTCTCTCTTCTCTCCTCCATCCATCTTCCTTTCCTCCTCTTTTCCTCTTCTCCCCGACCCTTCTCTCTAAGCTCAATTCAGTCTAGAACGATGGTTTCGGGGAGAAGAAGAAATGAGAGAGAATGGAGTAGAGAATGGGAGATAATGGAGTAGAGAGGGGAGATAGAAAATATTTTTTAATTTAAAAAACCATTCGACATTAAAAATTAATTTAAAAATAAGTTTGAAAAGATTACTAAAAAAATTGTAAAAATAATAGGAGGGATCTTTTAAACCTATTTCTTAAAATGGATTAAAAAGGTTCATTTTAAAAACTCAGAAATCTTTTAAACCCATCTCTCAAAATTCATGGGCTAAAAAAAAATCATTTTAAAAACTCAAGGACCAAATACACCTACGGTTGAAAACTCAAAGACTAAAAAGGTTTTTTTTTTTTTTTTTTCAAAATGAATTATTCCATTACTGCTACTTATTATTTTTTAATTGAAAAAACATATTTTATTTTCTTATGTCAAAAAAAAAAAGTGAAGAAAATTATAGCTTGGTGAATTGTGTGTCTCCATCCCTAGAAAATTACAAGAAACAAAAAGATTTGAGAGAGATTATGGTTTGTGTTTGTGCAGTTGAAAAGGGCCACATGATCTCAAACCTCTGACCAAACTGTTGGACTTTGCTGTTCTGAAATTCATTATTTTATGCATTTCTTTGCTTAGGATCAATCTTCAAAAACTATATAACTCAAAGCACAATGTGGATTCTATCATTAAATACTCTCTCTAACTTAGCCCTATATAAAACTATATATATATATATATATATATATATATATATATCTCTTATTACTAGGTATTTGGCTTGCAAGTTGCATTTTTATAATTTAAGATCTTGTTGTTTAGGATTTGTTAGTTAGATAGGTTACACATAACCATGACTTATGATACTAGCTCGAACTATATATATACACTTTTTAAATCACAAACTCATAAACAAATCATACACTAATCTGCATTTTTAACTCTTTTTCGTTTTTACGGTTTGAGCACAGGTTTGAGTACACAAACTTAGAGAGATGTCGTTCTTTTTTATGCTGGTAATATCCCTGTTTAGATGGGGAACACGTGAGAGGGAGAAGGGTGATAAATTTTCAATGGAGTTGGAGATGGAGAATATACTTCTCGCCCTGTGTCTACCCCGATTTCTTTTTAGATATATGTATGAATTATTTTAGATTATGTTGTAATATTTAAATTTATTGTTTTTTTTTTTAATGACTTATATATTTGATATGAATTAACTTTGAACTATTTGAGACTATGTTGTAATATTTGAATTTTTGTTTAATGACTTATATATTGTTGGTATGTTTTAACTTTGAACTACCTGAGACTATGTTGTAAATATTTAGATTTAAACTTTTAGGAATCATGGTTGAACATTTTAACTATATTTTTGGATAATATTATCTTAATTTTTGTTATGCATATGGAATATTATTTCTTTTATTAGGGGTTCAAGAATTTTATCTTCCAACTCCTTATAGGGAGCTAGTCACTCGTCATATAACCACATTGCTAATACTAACAAGTTTATTTTTTATTATTTTTTTTCTCTTGTTTTAAGGATGCAACTTACATTGATTAGAAATTGGACTATAGCTTAAAAACAATATCCTTTGTTATTTTATATGAATTTTTTCCTTAATATTACATTATAAACAAATGGAATAAATTTTGAATAAAAAATTTCGAACCAACAATCTATAAAAGAGAAGATATTGATGTCTAACAATTTGAGTTATGTTTAAATCCGATCATGTGGGCTTAGACTCAAATATTGAACAATATTGTATCAAAAAAGAAAACTTATTGTCTTTACTTATAACAGTATGTGTAGATGTACACATGCATCCCAACTATATATTAATGCTTAATTGATTCTCAAAGGATTCTATAAGTTAGTATGTTGGATGAAGGTATTGATGACAAGCATGCATGATAAAAAAAAAATAATAATAAAATAATAAAATAAAAATTAGAAAAAGTTAAAATGAAAAAGGTTAGATCTTTATTTTTTTTTCCATATCTATAAATAGAAAATTGAATAGGGATACAACCTAAATTTTATATGTGAATTGCAATAATGCAAAATAATGTAATGTTATTATGGTATTGAATATGTTACAAGTATTAGGTCCAAATAATTAAAAGTCTATTCTACTCAATTTTTGAAGAAAAACTAGAGCCAATTAATTAGTTTAGTTTTTTTTGTAGAGTAAAAAAGTGACTATTGTAATATATATACATATAAAGGACCATGTCATTAAAGATATAAATTAACCACTTACCAAAGGCTCCATTTAGTAATTCACTTGTTTTTAGTTTTCTTCTTTTACAAATAATAATAATAATAATAATAATAATAATAATAATAAAAATAAATAATTAGTTTGTATAAGTCAAAGTTGTGTAAGAATGGGATTAAATTCAAATCATGGTTTGCAATATATCATGAAGCAACAAAACAAGCAGCATGACTCCATAAATTTCTTATACAAATTTAGAAGTTGTTTCAATTATGTCACATTATGTTGTTAACGAGACATATATACATACATTTTTTTTTTAGAATAAGACATATATACATACATATATATATATATATACATACATTAGAAAAAACGAGTGTTGTGAAAATATTGTTCTCTATTTTACCAATTTCTAATATTTTCTTTAAATTAAAATTCTCTACCTACCTCTTTTCATCCTAATAATATAATTTCTTTATAAATCTTTATATACAGTTATTTTCAAATTTTTATCAAACACATGTTTTCAGTTTTAGTACAAGATAAACTAGTTATCAAACAAAATCTATAAAATTCTTTTTTCTAAAAAAATAAAACATTGGAAAAAAACAAAACCATAAAAGTTAGTAATAAGCAAATTTAATCCTAAAAACACAATCAGTATCAAACAGATCTAGAGTGATTTGTTAGTAATTATTAATTTTCACATGCTTGACAGTTAAATTAAGCATTGAAAGAGACAAATAAATTAAATTTGTTGTTGCCATAATTTTATTTTATTTTTTCTTGTTTTCCTTTTTGGCTAACTCCCACGATGTCTTGTCTGCTTAGGTTTTTTTTTTTTTTTTTTTTTTTTAACACAACACAAAATAGTAATTTTTTTTTTTTTTTTTTTGAAGATTTGGGGAATATATGATGGGGCCATGCTTCATTTATCTGATTAGACATTGGCTCTCTAGTTTTGGATCTAACTAATTCTTTTAAAAAAAAAAAAACTTTTAACTTATTTAATGTTTTCAAAGGTTTCTAAAGTTAGTTAATTACTTGTGTTTTAATTAATTGACCCAAAGTGCTTCTTCTTTTTTTTTTTCATGAACTGTTAATGGTGAATAATTAGAGAAAGAGAGAATCTAATGTCTATGGCTTCCACTAATTGAGGCACCTAATTAAAGGAATATCACTAATCACTCTTTAAGGGTTATAATAATCATTAACATGCTAATTGATTAATTAGAGACACATTATTAATCATAACACTTTGGAATGTTGTTCAAAATTGCTTGAACAATGCATGATTATGTATATAATTTTGATTTGGTTTCTTTGGAGATTCTTAGCTAATTTTTAGTTAAAAGTAGTGTTGGAATTGAATATCAAAATATTCTTGAAATTATTCCAACCACCTGTCCAAAGTTCAAAGAAAACCACCAAAGAGTCCATTAAACTAACCAAAACTAAATTGATTTAAGGGTTATTGTTCTTATACTCAAATGTTTATCATTTGATTCCTTACAAATTTGTTGTTTTCTTATTTCATTTCAAATATCTAAACTTCTAGTTACCAACAAAATCTGTGTGGAATACATTTTAGTTTAAGTGTTTTTTAAGAATACATTTTTTTAAAAATATTTTGTATAAAAATTGCTTAGAATTTAAACACTCATATATGTTTGGTTACATTTTCTCATAAGTGTTTTTATACACAAGTTATTATATACTCTAAAACTCTTTTTAAAATATTTTCTTTCAACTGTTACTCTCAAAATGATTTATTTCTCAATCTCATTTTTTAATAAGTCCAAACACTAATATTTTTTAAAATGATTTTTTTTTTTCAAAATTAAACACTTGAAAAGTGAAACCAAACATACTCGAAATTGAATCACAAAAATGACTAAACTTTTTGCACACAAAAATATTAGAAAGAGGAGGATTAAACCTCCAATTTAGAGTACATTTTTCGTGGTCTATGACCAATGGCCTTGCACAATTCTACTATAATACCTTACCAAGCATATCTTTAATCATAATTTCACCCCTTACATTCAAGTTTAAACGACTTAATAAAAATAACGGTGTGGTATAAATACTATTTTGGTCTCTGTACTTTTGGCCTTAGTTCATTTTGGTCCCTGTACTTTAAGTTTTGGTTCATTTTGGTCTCTGTACTTTTAAAATGTTCATTTTGATCCCTGCACTTTAAAAAGGCAATCAATTTAGTCTATATTTTGCAAGTTTTAAGCGTAAATTTTATACACAATGAAAACCCTTTAATCAAATTTATGACTACACATTTCAAGAAATTTAGTATAAGTGAAACGTAATACTAAAATCATAATCGAAAAAAATGACTTAACCTTGAAAATGATAGGACCAAAATGAACCAAAACCCAAAGTACAGGAACCAAAATGGACATTCAAAACGAACCAAAACCAAAAGTATATGATGTAAACCTAAAAGTTTAAAGTTAAATTTGACTCAGGAAACTAAACATCAGTGAGCCAAAAAACAACTTTATTATTCATAAATTAAAAAAAAAAATAAAAAAACCAAATTGTTATCAAACAGGACCCTATAAATGAAACTCACGTTGTGTAAACCTGAGATACCGAACAAAACCCGCCATGTCTCATTCCCTAATTTATAAGAACAAGAGCTGTGAAATGCATCACATTGAAGCATAAAAATACCAAACGACAAATTCAAGTACAACGTTGAACAACATGTAGACATCCTTAATAGAGAGCAAACCCAAGGTGGGTGAAAATATCATATTTTGAATTTGATTTTCAAATCTTCCCTTAAAAAACAACCATATCCTAAAATATATGCATGGTTCCATTTAATATCTTTCAAATTAAGATACAGACAAAGCAAACTCTATGTTTCAGACATGGCTATTTATTGAAATTAACCCTAATTTGTTTTCTTGTTTTCCTTAATTATCAGCTGTTTCAGACAAAACTAAACAAACAGACCACTCCCATTAAATTTTTTTTTTATTCATTTTGCTTATTCTCACTTGAAAAAGGCTGTAAGATATTCTGTGAGACGTGTTCGATCTATTTGGTAAGCTAAGTGGATGTTTGGGAATGATTTTTAAATGGTTAAAATCACTTTTGTCATATTCAAAATCACCTTCGAAATATGTCTTTAATAATTCAAAATCAATTTTGATGATATGAAAATCACGTTTAAAAGTGTAAAATCAAACATGAAATTGATTTTGAATAATTAAAGGTATGTTTCGAGATGATTTCAAACATGACAAAATTGATTTTATAAGACACAGTTCTTAAAAGTACAAGATGAGATTTGTAATTAGTGAAAATTGTTTTGATGTTTATGGATTTTGTTGCACTTAATCATAGCTGTTTGGATATAATTACTTATCATCACTGTGTTAATGCTAGATTTTAGTTCTCCCATGGGTTGAATGCAGAGGCATGCGCAGCAGCTTTAGCTTTATGGGAACTTGAAGGAATCAATCAAGTAGAAAAAAATGATAAAGCTCAAGAAAGCTCTTGTATTCATGCTCTATATATCATGTCTCAACACAAAATCCTGGTTTCTAACTCCACGCTATGGATTCATGCTTATAATTTAAATTAGGTTTCAATTACAAGTTTAGTCTCTGCATTTTTTAGAGTCGTGTTAATTTGGTCTATGAATTTTGAAAAGTATCAAATAGGTCCTCGAACTTTCAATTTTGTGTCCAATAGATCCTTGAACTTTAACAAGTATCTAGTAGAACTTTCACTTTTGCGTCCAATAAGTCCTTCAACTTTCAATTTTCTGTCTAATAAGTCTTCAACCTATTTGACATTTTTTTAAATTCACAAACCTACCAAGTACAAAATTGGAAGTTTAGGGTTCCAATAGGCATAAAATCCAATTTTATATCTAATAGACTAATTCATTATTAGAAATCTTGAATATGCTAGAGACCTATTAGACACAAAATTGAAAGTTCTAAGACCTATTAGACATTTTTAAAGTTAGAAACCTATTAGAAACAAAATTGAAAGCTTAGGGACCTATTATACACTTTTTATAATTCAATGACCAAATTGATATAATCCTGAAAGTTCAAGGACTAAACTTTTAATTTAACCTTAAAACTATAAATTAAACATCTGGTAAAGTTTTTAATACATTTATTTTAGTAGGATTTTTATAATATAACTTTTATGGTAGTGAAGATTCAAACATTTGACCTATAAAAGTATTGCTGATGTCTTAATTAAGTCGGACTTTGTTCAAGATGGTGTCTAATTTAGTTAGGGAAGGAGGAACATAGAGTGAGCAAAAAAATGGATAATGGACATTTAAATATTCTAGAGTTATAGAAACTCTCATCTAAACAACTAAATGCTATGATTTGAGTGAATATGACACCTTTTGCATCATCTAAAAGAGAGCATGTTCAAGAGCTAGTATATCTTCAACCACAAGATTTTGATTCTTTTGCTTTTATGATGATTGAATTCAATGTCATTTACACATAAAATAGGAAATAAATAAATAAATAAGAATTGATTGATTTAAATTTTTTTACAATGGTACCAAAACTCTAGAAGTTCACTTTTCTCCTATGTACTTGTCATGTTCGTGTTGAACTAGTGCCTCTTATATGACCTTTTTATCAATGAGTTAAGGAAGTCAAAAATTGTAGGTGATTGATTCTTATGGCGATGACACAAGTAATTTAGATGTAGAGTTTAATCATGTTTCTATTTAATTTATTCACGTTTCACATAAACTTCCATCAAAATTTGAAAGGCACAAACATAAATAACATCTTAACCCCTAAGATGAAGTCGACCAAGTCATTTAAAACTACATGTCAGTTGCAACTAGAGTCCCCTTTCAGGAGGGTCGAACCACTATGAAAGAACGAACCTTCAACTTTTGTAAAAGAAAATAGAAAGTTCACTTTCAACCTTGTTTCAAGAACATTTTATCTCACGTAAAAAAAAGTACTCACTGAATCAAAGGACATGGTATAGTAGCAGTAGAGATCCAAAAAAATTCATTCCTCACCCTACTTGAATGAACAATACCTGGGACACAGCTGTCAAATACATCACATTCACATCAAAGCATAAAAATACCAAACGACAGATTATATTTCTAAGTACAGAAGTTCAACAACATCTAGACAATCCTTAATGGGGAGCATCCCCAGAACCCAGGTGGGTGAAAATATGAGATTTTGTTGTTCTCTTTGAGCCTGACTTCAAAATCTCTCCTTCAAGAACAACCATATCCTAATATGGTTCCATTTCACATCCTTTGGAGTTCAAGACACAGACAGACCAAACTTTGTGTTTCTGATCTGACATGCCAATTTATTGGAATCTAACCTTAATGTTTGGACAAATGAACAAACAGACCCGTCCTATAAATATTTGCTTCATTTGCCTATCCCCATTTCAAGCTCAGAATATTTCCCGGGACTCTCAATATGGCTGCTATATTTTGTCTACTGGACATGTTCTATAGTGATGCAATCCCAACTCTTTTCTGTTAGATTCCTACGTTGTGTGACTTTATGTATTGAAAACGTCCGTAACATTTCGATGTTTCTAGAGGGAAAGGAGTGTTTTGTTTAGAAATATTGCTCTCTGAGAGTGTCACCAAACATGAACATACCCTATTTGGATTGCATTCACCACAACTAAGTTTTGAGGAAGAGAGATCTTGAATCATGTTGGAGCCAAACTTGCACTATGTTCGAATCAAAATCAGATGCTGGGATAAATTTTGGCAATGGTTTCATGTTGGGCCAATGGGTTTGTTTAAGCAACCAAATCGGTGACAAAACATAACTCTTTGTCAAAGAGTAACAATTGGATTGGATCCACGGCCCAACCCAGGGTCTGTTCCTTCACCCCTTATATCCCTGTCCCAAGGAGATATAGGTTTGATTCATTGGCTCCATTGGTATGGTTAGAAATTAAAAGACAAAACCACATTTGACATGTGGATTTACTTATCTCGGAGTATGAATTAACTAATCCTAGTGACTTCACACATTCAAACTTTTAAGTCCTATCTCCAAAATGTAGATTTCTTAAATCCATTAATCTATACAAACCACAACTTCTTAACATTAACCTACACAAACTCAAGTTCTCACCCTCAAGCTAGGAGACCAGACACCTCCTAAGAGACTGAGACATACAATTATACCAACACTACTTCAAGCATGCATGGTAGATTGGTTGTGAGGAACTAAGTAAGAAAATTTTGAAATTTCAGATGGCTTCTATACCCAAGCAGCTTCAGGGGTGGGAAGCTTTTTTTTTCATCATTATTTAATTCATGTGAGCCCAAATCAACTTATACACATTTCAACTAATCTCATGAGTCAAATACCTAACCCTACAACATTCCATAGTCAAAACATTGGTAGAATTTTAATGTCTTAGGGCCTTTTAACATCCTCAGTACAACTAGGTTAACTCCTGAGGTTATTATTTGGGAGTTTTTTTTTTTTAATTTCCTCTTTCTACATCAAAAATCCAATAACATATTTCGAAACTTTATTTAAAAGCTATATTTCCTTAATATTGTCACAAATGGTCTACTCTTGAAATTAATTGTAACGGTTCAACCTTGACAATATGTATTACCAATACAGCCCCATATCAATGACCATATATTAAGACTGATAAACTAAACTTTAATGAATTAACACGACACCTTCTGCACCAAGAAAGATGACAAACAAATTATTCATTTCAATCAACGAAAGGAATCATGATCTGACAGTCCTCTCATGCATCCATCAGAACTAATTGTAACTCAAATATGGTCATTAAGACCGAGGTTAGATACATCTACATGACTCTTCAATGAATATAGAGCCATCCAATGTAACATGGAACAAAAAAGTATTAAAGAAAAATAGATGGTGACCAACTAACATGTATTATTTCCCTTTCAAATTCAACCTGTGCCTCAGTTTTGACGCTGACAGGAATCAGCTCATACCTCAGTGATGAGCCTTTGCTTCAGCTTTCTGGTGAGATTTTGCCTTCGCCTGTGGTGTTTAAAGACGGATTGAAGTATAATTTTAGAATCAGCAGGTGCATTTAGAATAGCCTCAAAAGAGGGCCACAAATAACATGAGATTTTAAAATAATAATGATTATAACTTATAAGTTAAACTGAGGAATGCCCTTGGGCCTATAGCTATCCTCTTCCTCTTAGAACTCAAGGTAACATATGTACGACCTATTGGACTGTTCATGTTCATACGGCAGAACCCATCCCCTTTACCTTCCCTATATATATATATATATAAAGGAAGTTCACATCACACCAGCAACATACATAGATGCTACACCAAATGGATTGAAAACAACATCCAAATAGAAACTAATAAAGCCCTTTACCAAGTCAAATGGTGAATCATCAAATAATTTATTTGCACTCGCTTTTCAAATGTGCACAAGTCATGACTCGTGACTAACAATCCCACAGTTAAGTTTGATAAGTTAGCGACATTTACACTTAAAAATAGTATATAACATGTTGGGTGGCTAGCTACTCTATCACGTCAAGTTGAAGTAAACTATAATTTGGATCTCCAATTGGTTAAAATTAGAAGTATAAAACACTGGTCGTCATTGAGTATATTAATGGAAAATAATAAATATAGTCCAAGACCAAGCACAGTTTATTTCAAGCATTTTTTACTATGGTTCAAAAACCAAACTCTTATGTTTTAACTTCAAAAATTGGGTCCTTCCAATATCATTTTCAATCCAACTCAATTAATCCATCGAGTTAAGAGAAATTCAATAGACCATTAAAAACAATTGACCCTTTCATAACTTTAGACCATCCATCTAATTTAATATATTTAACAATTATGTTGTAAAACATAAATAGTTGCTTCAAGAAAAATGTTTAAAATTTAACTTTCAAAATGATAAAATTGATGATAATCTGTTATGAAATAATCAGAATAAACAACAAAACAAAATATGGCAATCAGAAAACACATCAACTGCATCATATGTAATAGGTATAACAATGAAAATCCTAATTTCTAAGGAATCAATATTCTAGATCAGAACTTTTTGTTTAACTAATTTCACGAAGACTAGACATTTTATTAGAAAAAATAACTATATTTATCAGGCACTTGAAATGGAAATGATCCCTAAGAAATTTAGATGCTTTTTTTCCTTTTATGGGACTCTCCTTCCATAGCAAGGCACGGACTTGGGAGAAAATACAAGAAAATTCCCAAACTCATCTTTATCACCTTCTTAATGCCTTCTTCATCAATAAGAGATGGAGACTTTAAATCACCTTTTTCCATAATGCACTTCTGTTTCTACTTTATGGAACTTATGCATTCAAGGTATGGGTTTCTTAAACAAGAGTAAGTAATGCTTTGGGACATCATGATGGAAGGGGAAAGAATTCAGCAAATTGTTGAATAGAACTTATCAAATCTACAAGAGACGATTGATGGCGTTATCTTTTGGTTGTCGGACAGTATATTCTTTCCAGGAGGTTTGTAATTATTCCTCTTTTGATATTCAAGTCAATTGGATGGTTCATTTTCTAATTCCCTTCACACAACAGGAGATCCTCTCCCCTTCACTTTTCTACTCTACTTTCTTAATTGAAAAAGGCTAAACTATTCAAAATGCCCCTGAATTTTGAGATTAGTTTCAATGATACCCTTAGTGTTTAAAAAGTTTCACATTTATCCTTGACCTTTAAAATTGATTTGAAAATGCCCCTGAACAATTTTACTGTTGTGATGAATTTGAAGTGTGTACTGTAAAATAGGGCAAGTGTCGATAACATGATAATCACTTTTCAAGCTATATTTTCCCTTCATTTCTTAAACCACCCCCACATCAATGATTACCCTGCGGTTATCAATGACATGGTTAGCGCTTTCGATACTTATCACATTTTCCATTCATTTTTTAAAATTCATGTCTACCACTACTACATTTACAATTACAACTAAGCAGCCACCTCAATTTCCATAACTTGTTTTAAACCATAAAATTGTTCAAAGGCATATTTGAATCAATTTAAAGGTAAGGGTAAAAATGAAACTTTTTCAGCGGTACGGGGTATAATTGAAACTGATCTCAAAGCTTAGGGGCATTTTGAATAACTTAGCCTTGAAAAAACATTCAGATTAAAAATGAATAAGTATTTGATGGATAACATAGTAGTTTTCCATAAATTTTGACCCAAAAAACACGTATGCACTAAAAAAAATACTCTACATCTAGAATGAAACAATACATTGCAGATGGCACTACGACACTCTTAGCAGGGATGTGAAATCAGAAATGAGAATATAGGGATACTAACATTCAAGCCAGAACCAGCAATCCGAAGTCAATGAGCCTAGGCTTGGCAGCAGAAAACTAAACAGTACGAAAAGAAGGAAACAGAAGCAACAAACCTGAAGGTACTTAAGCTTGAGGCTTCCGTAGACAAGTCCAACAGAGAACGCCGAAGCACGAGCAACCTGCAAAGGATCAAAATCATTGAATTTGAGTATTTATTTTTTTCCCCCCATTACTGAATCTAAAATCAGATTCCACATATAGCATTTTGAACATGCGAAATTCTAACAAATCTCCTGTCCAAAATTTTCAAGGAAATCGATCGGAAAGCTGAAGAAAACGTACCAAAGCGAGGGTGCTGGTTCCAGAATAGGGCCCTGGAGGAAGCGCCATGTAAGGATTTTTCGAAAGCAAATAGAGAAGAAGAAAGAGTTCCCTGAGAACCAGAAGCCGATTTTGAGAAAAGAGGAGCCCTAGGAGTTTGGAGGTTCGACGCTGGAGATTAAACAGCTCTGATTTCTTCACTGACCGTCGAGGGTTTAATCCAGTGCGACCTGTTGCACATGAGATTGCCTTAATTTCTTTTTTTCTTTTTTTTTTTGGCTAAATTATAAAAAATGCCCTCACATGTTTGTTTCAAAAATGCCTCTCAACTTTGAAAAGTTTCAAAAAAACCCCTAAACTTTGAAAAATATTTCAAAAATACCCTTACCATTAATTTTTGGATGGAAACTGTTAGAATTTACAGTGAGAGGAGGAAAAAAGAAGAAGCATTTTTCAATAAGGGTATTTTTTTAATTTTTTTGAAAGTTCAAGAGTATTTTTTAAACTGAAACTTTAACGGTTTCCATCCAAAAATTAACGACAAGGGTATTTTTTAAACATTTTTCAAAGTTCAATTGAAACTTTTCAAAGTTTAGGGACATTTTTTAAACAAACCCCATAGTTCAGGGGTATTTTTTATAATTCAGCCTTTTTTTCCTATAATACAGATTGCCTTATTGATAATAGGAGTGGTTACACGAACACACTCAAATTCTTAATTGATCGATCAACCTTTTAAACTTACAAAATTGTTGCACTTAAACTTTTAAAAGTGGCAAAATTCACATATGATACCTGAATTATAAGGTTCTTCTAATCAAATCTTTGAATTTTAAAATTGTTACACTCAATCCCAAATTATAAGAGTTGTTTACATTAGTTTAAATCAAGATCACAACTCAATATTAGTATTCAAAACTTTTATGGTTAAATTATTATTGTTATAGGTAATTTTGGACCACTTGCAAATTTATCAGGACAGCGCAATACCAGCCCAAGGAGACAGCCAGGAAACGAAACCCGAAGGAAGAACAGGCCAAAGGGTCGGGCCAAAACCGAAGGGATCACGCTTTTGGCCCGACCCCCTGCTCGACCTCGGCCTTGGGCCGAGGTCGAGGCCCATGGTCGGCCCACTTGCAAGCGGGCTGAGTTCGTCCAACTCCATTTGACCCGTAGTGCCCCTGGATGCCCCTGTTTCCACCTGGTTTAGTCCAAAACGCCTCGGAATACCTAAAACCCTAGAGCATGAGCAGGTATTTAAACCCTTCTTCATCGCTGAAAGGGGGGACCCGAATTTTGATCCGAAAACTCTCTCTTCTCTTCCTTTTGCTCTCTAGTTTTGCTTATATTCCCTCTGATTACTAACTTAAGCATCGGACGCGGTGTGGCAAGCATCACACCGGTGTGCAGGCTTCCCTTTGTTTTGCAGGTCATGTCTTCCCCTTCAAACAAATTCACTGCTGGTGGCACGTGAGGGTAAGGTAAGTTCTCCCTGTCCGGATTTTGGCATCAACAGTTGGCGCCGTCTGTGGAGAAGAAGCTGGCTAGTGGGATTTGCACACTGGTTACCTAGCAGATAAGAGGATGAAGAAGAAAAACTAGATTCCAGATGCAAAACCTTCCAAAAAATAACCATCGCACACAGAAATCACGAAAGAATAGTTACCGCGGAGGTCACCAAGACGAACAGTGCCAACCCTGTTGGGTTTTATGCCCTAAAACTCGTAGATAGTAAATGTACATTTGACCGAACATTAATAAAAGTGATGTATTATTCAATGTTTGTATTATATCTTGTCTTATTAACCCTAATCCAATAAACTAAACATCCAAGGCTAATAGAATGAGGCTTGAACTAGTATGTAGGGACATACGGGGATCAATGTTCAAGTTTTAGCCTAAAGGGTCTGTAGTATAGGGATAAGGCTGGGTACCTTATCCTGGTGACACTATGGATACGGCCCGCTTTGTATATTGATACAAACGTAATGATCCAACGCGTTCATGTAGTTGACATGCGAGTGGGGGTATCCTGTGCAATGAGTTTGCACAAAGACCGGACCGCGAAATAGTTAACCACTAACTGTAACACCGTTAGTTAGCTCGGTTTCTATTTCACTAGGATGACTTAGGCAACTTGGCCTTAATCCTGAGTGGATTATGGACTCCTGTCCATGAGGGATTGTCCTTTGATTTGTACGGGTGAGAGTGGCCTATTCGCCGACTCAATAAGCCTACCATTTTGGGGACGAGACCGAGTGGGGAGCTGGGAACATAGTCTTACAAGAAGGAATTCACTCCTTCCCTACTTTAGGGTAAGTAGAGGTGTGTTCCCTTAAGTGGTGTCTCCGGGTCTTGAATAGTGGGCCCTACCCTCTCTATGGCACGAGAGGGACTTCTGTTTGTTGGTTGGACCTCAAACAGGTTGTTCATTAGAGGAGCACTGGTACTTAAGGACAAAGAGGTAGCCCAAGGGTAAAACGGTAATTTGACCTAGCTGGGGTACGAACACACGTGAAGGGCTAACTTGCTGTTGATGGTCGATATCCGTGGACACAGAAATATATCTGCAGTGAGAAGAGTGCAGCTGTGGTTCTTTAGTGGAGTGAACCACAGTTAACGAATATTGATTAAATTGGTTAATGAGTTTAGTCAATTAATCTCATATCGTTGGAGCTTCTGATCTGTAGGTCCATTAGGTCCCACCGGTAGCTCCATTGGGGCGTTGAGGTAAATTTCTAAGGGGAGTTATATATTTGAAGGGGTTCAAATATTTTATTAAAGTATGAATATGATTCATAATAAAAACTATAGGTTATAATTAATGCTCATATGATGAATATTAATTCTATAGTTTATTTGAGAGAAACATGATTAAATATATGATATTTAATTGAAATATTAATTAATTGGTGAATTAATTAATATTGATGTTTTAATTTAATATTAATTAAATTATGATTTAATTAAGTTATATTAAAACTATAGGTTATGTGGGATGTGTGCATGAAAGTGTTCATGTGTCAATAATTAAATTAAATACTTTTGATCATTTATTTAATTTAATTAACTGGTCAGTTAAAGAACTGACCAGTCAACCACTTCACTAACCCTATACACGTGAATAGGAGGGTTTTAAGGGAGTGGGAAGTTATTCTTCAGGGAATCACATACAAATCTCTTTCCCTCTCTCACGCATTCTCTCATACGCTCTGCAGAAAGATCTTTCTCTGTTTTTTGGTGAGTTCACAGAGACTCAAAATTCTCCCAAAAGGCTTAGAAATTTTGGTTCCCACAAGCCTCTCAACACGTAATCCTGGGAGGATACCGGTGTATCTCTTTTGGTGGTGCTCACAACAATTTTACAGAAAGATCAAGGTCCTTTTGGTTGCTGGATTTTTTCTGCAAACATCAAGGGAAAAGGCGAAACACATCAAGAACGTCATACAAAGTAAGTGTTCTTGATCTAGGATCGATAGGGTCCAATTCTAGACTAGATCTAGAATTTTTCATCCTTGTACAGCATGTTTTATATATATATATTTCAGCATGTTTAAATTAGTTTAAATTGCTGTATATTAATCGTTTGCAAATTGTATCGGCATTTTAATCTAAAGAAAATACAGTGTGGTTTTGTGATCGTTTCTGCTGCCAAGGGTTTTTCATCCCTTCAAACCTGAGGCCGACCAGGCTGAGGCCGACCAGGCCGAGGTCAGGACGAAACCCCACGAGCGATCGGGATCATCTTTGGAGGGCAAATCAGCAAAAAAAGTCTCGTTGAAGAGCTGAAAATCATTCTATCAACATCCAAGATTGAGGTAACGAACACTCGAGGAATACTAGGGGCTAAAAAGGAAAAGCTACCGGATTGAGGCCAACTCTACGCCGAAGCCGAGACCGACCTTCCAAAAGTGTCTCCAATATCACAAATGTCAATGCAAATTTGATTGCCAATCGAGTCGAAGAAAAGACGAGGTTAAGATTGGAGCAAAGAAGCCAGATACGAAGACGACGGATTATTCCAGGCCTCGGCCGACCAGGGGAACCTCCTTCCCTCATGAAGCAGTGATAGCTTATGTTTTGTTCCCATTATGTTTTTCAATGACTAGTTGCATTTTCATTCTGTTTTTAGCATTTACATTTGTAGGTGTAGGAAATTTAAAACGTTTGATACTCTAATCTTAATAAAGGTTCCATGTTTAGTTCTGTTATTGCAGACGATTCAATAATGACAGGCGAAAATGTCCTCGGTTGAGTGGAACACTTGAAGATTTACTACCAGTAGCTTCCATAGAGATGGAGCATCACTGCCCCACCACAGGAAGGCAGAACCCGACCAGGCCGAGGATGACCAGGCCGAGGCTCATAGATGATTCAATGTTACAGACGAAAATGTCCTCGGTGGAGTGGCAACGCTTATACTCCCAAGGCAATCGACTTGTGAAAATGTCCTTGGAGGAGTGGTAACGCCTATACTCCCAAAGTACTCGGTGGAGTGGCAACGCCTATACTCCCTAAGGTAATCGACTTGAAAAAATGTCCTTGTAGGAGTGGCAACGCCTATACTCCCAAGGTACTCGGTGGAGTGGCAACGCCTATACTCCCCGAGGTAAGCGACTTGTGAAAATGTCCTTGTAGGAGTGGCAACGCCTATACTCCCAAGGCAGTCGGTGGAGTGGCAATGCCTATACTCCCCGAGGTAATTGACTTGCGGAAATGTCCTTGGAGGAGTGGCAGTGCCTATGCTCCCCAAGGCAAACAACGACTAGCGGACCCTCGGGAACGAAGCCAGGGCTCCAATCGGAGCCGTATCAGTAGAAGCAGGTGCGGGGGCATTAAGGCTTCATGGTATGGTAAGTTATACTCCAAGCATCTTTTACTCAAGTATAATTTGTCAATTAAAAATAACACTTGAGTAGGAGGCTGAGGAAGGGAGACTATCGATTGGGTGATGATTTAAGCTTGTCTGGAAAGAATATGTTTAGATGGCCGAGGCCGACCAGGCTGGATTAAGTCATTGACTTTTCCTTTCTATTTTTTATCATGTATGCTATTGTGGCTATTCAATTTTAATCATGCTCATAATATTTCTGCCGCAAATTGATAATTGTTTGCCTAGGCACGAGCTCAAGGCCAATTAGGCTAAGTACATGTTTAGTTCTCTAAGTGCTTTTTGTAGGAAGGATGATGCTGAAATTGTTGTGGTAGGGTCGGCCCTATGTTATTCTTTTGCAAAAATGTCATTATTCTGCTTAACCGATGCATAACATTAAGTGTTTTACCAAGTTTATACAGGAAAAGGGATGAGGCCAACCAGGCCATGCCCATACTATATTTCTACAAGGATAGGGCCAAGGCCGACCAGACCATACCCATACCATATTTTTACAGGAACAGGGTCGAGGCCAACCAGCCCAAGCAAATTCTAAGTGCTCCCATCTTAGTAGTAGTCAATTTTGTTTAATCACTGTTTGCAGGAGTATAAGGTCGGCCCTAGCCTCTTCCCTCATCTTACTTTTCAAAAGCCAACATATGAATGCAGCAACTTAGATTTTGGGCTAACAGGGACTTGAGTCCGAGGCTGACCTTAGTCTCTTCCCTCATTTTTCTTTTGCAGATAACATTTCGATGCAGGAACTTGAAATTTTCAATAGTATGAAAGATGGTCGAGGCCGACCCCAAGGTCTTACCACGTGCGCCATCTAAATGGCTAAGCGAGAAAAGCACTTACACAGGGGGCTACAAAACAGAGGAATGGCCTGAACAAACGTCCAAAACGAGAGACATAATGCACAAAAGTTTGGACTCGCTCCAAACGTTAGCCTCGGCCTCATGCTAAGGCCGAGGCCGGGTTATTTCTTCAATCCACACTTTTCTCACTTCTCTCTTACCTAACCCCTATTCAGGGAGTTTCTGCTTTGTTTAGTTTTATCCTATCTTGCAGGATAATGAAAATTCGCACATAAGTCAGCACAATGGGAAGATCTCTACTCTTAAATCGGGCTTAAGGAGCTCGACCTATAGCAATAAGTCACACCTGAATCCCAATTCAAGAGTGGGGGCTTAATGTTATAGGTAATTTTGGACCACTTCGATATGCAAGGAATTGATGAGGACAGCGCAATACCAGCCCAAGGAGACAGCCAGGAAACGGAACCCGGAGGAAGAACAGGCCAAAGGGTCGGGCCAAAACCGAAGGGATCGGGCTTTTGGCCCGACCCCCTGCTCGGCCTCGGCCCGCTTGCGCAGGCCGAGTTCGTCCAACTCCATTTGACCCGTAGTGCCCCTGGATGCCCCTGTTTCCACCTGGTTCAGCCCAAAACGTCTCGGAATACCTAAAACCCTAGAGCATGAGCAGGTATTTAAACCCTTCTTCATCGCTGAAGGGGGGGACCCGAATTTTGATCCGAAAACTCTCTCTTCTCTTCCTTTTGCTCTCTAGTTTTGCTCATATTCCCTCTGATTACTGACTTAAGCATCGGAGGCATTGTGGCAAGCACCACACCGGTGTGCAGGCTTCCCTTTGTTTTGCAGGCCACGTCTTCCCCTTCAAACAAATTCACTGCTGGTGGCACGTGAGGGTTAAGTGAGTTCTCCCTGTCCGGATTTTGGCATCAACAATTATAATTTAAAAAAAAAAAAATTTATGGTTAATAGCATACTTTTCAAATTTTATAAAGTTAAAAGAAATTGGGTTAAACTGTAACAACTCTATAATTCAAGGATTAAATGGTAAAAATCCTAATAGTTTAGAGATAATTTATACATTGCAATATTTAAGGGTTTAATAGTAAAATTTCATAAATTCAGAAGATGGTTAATGAAGTTGGAAGTTTGTAAGTACAATTGTAACGAACCCTTATAATTTAAGGTGGTTTTTACAATTTTTTAAAAAATATGTATGATTTAAAATTTAAAAAATCAGTAGATTTTTTTTAAAAAAATAAAACTTAATAATAACTTGACTAGCTTCTTTTTTTTTCTTTTCTTTGAAGCAAATATTTTGGCTAGTTAATTATTTTCAATGGTGCACATGATTTTTACCTCCATTTTCTTCGATGAGTAATTTGAGTTAATTTATTTTCTCTTCCAAATAGGGATGGCAAGGGGGCGAGACGGGGCCGGGAATGCACTCCCCATCCTCCTCCCCATAGGAATTTTTAATCCCCATCCCACCTCCATTCCCCATTTCGGAGAAATCGGGGTCGGGGTCGGAAAATCCCCGTTCAGGAATTGGGTCCCCGCAGGGAAAAATCCCCGCTTTTTCATTCTTTTTTAAAATTATTTTTTAACAAAAATTAATTAAAATTATACATATTTTTATATTAATGTTGGTATTATATTTATTTATTTATTTAAATAATTAATTTTTATAATATTAAACACGTTTTATTATAAATTTAAACACCTAAATTAAATAAAAATAAAAATAAAAGAAAAAGAAAAATATAAACTAAACAATACAATAAACCAAAACTTAAGAATAAAAAAAAAACTTTATAGAATGTTATTAGTAATATAAAAATAATATTATTATTGTAAATAATTATAATATATATTTTAAAAATAAATAAATAAAATTATTCGGGTCGAGGACAGGGACCCAAAAAGGATCCTCGATTTGACCCCATACCTAGTCCCGGGGGATTTTTGTCATCCCTACTTCCAAGTCAAATTTAGCTTTAAAATGCTATAGAGCGTAAATTTGGTTGGATTAAGGAACTTTTTAGTTTTTAAGACCAAACTCGATCATTTGAGTTCCAAATGTGAGTAGAATTAAAATAAACATATGAATCTCAAGTAAAATAAACAATTTTTAATCAACAATAAATTTGGATTGGTTTGGCTTCACCTAAACTAATTTTATGAAAAGTGCTCCAATACAATACCCTAAAGCAGAATGGTATAATAATAATAATAATATAATTTAACAGCTCTGCAAAAAGGGCAGGTCACTGGATTTATCATGTAATTAAAACATAAATATATAAATAAATTGGGAAATAACTAAATTAGCTCTCTTTGACCACTGAACTAAACTTAGCCATGCAGGCAGCATAGCTTTTATAATACTGCCTCAGCAATGGCACTTGAAAGTTCTCTCAGTTAATGTGCACTAGAAGAACAAATTCGAATTGCAGCGATTGTCCTTACAGTGATGAATCCAAATCAGCCATTCTCGGCACGGTCGTAGGCATTGGACTTGTGCTTAGGTGCGAACGAGAAGCCATCGGGAACTTTACCGAGTAACATCTCTGAGATCTTAATCTGCAAAAATGGAAGGACCGAAGGGAGTATGAATCATTCCCATGCCTTGCAACTTAAAGTAGTAACATGAAAGGATTAACCAGCCAAAATTTCTGGTGAGGTAGAAAAGCATTACCCAATCAGCTGCAGAATCAGAGGACATGAGCGTCTCGAGGTCATCGCGGCCAAAATACGACGGTGGACGCCAGTTTAGGCGTTGGGGAACAACATCCAGAAGACCAACAGGAATATATCTACATGTGTAACTGAGCCATTCCAATAAGAAATGCCTTGTCGTCTCAACACCTGCAGATTTAACGAAGGGAAGGAGGGATCGCATAAAAATCGACTGGAGAAGCCCGGTAGCAACAAAGGAAATGCTTTGCAGTATATTTGATTCCAGAGTGAACCAAATTTAGTCTTTTGTGGAATGAAACTTGTACATCGGCATAACGAGGACGGGTAACGAGCAACATACCTTTTGTGTCGGAACCCCAGTGCTCAAGTCCAAAATGTACAAAATTCTTCAAGATGTTTAGCCGCTCCCCTGAAGTGATATCCCAGTCTCTCTGTTCCTTAATTTCAGTAAATAACCAAGGCTGCAAAGGATAACAGATGATAGCATTATTAGCTTCAACTGAGTTTCAGCTTTGAATGGGAAAATCAAATAAAAAGAGAATGTCACGAACAAGAGAGCATCAAACTGCAAACCTTAATCAGTGCTCCTCTAGCAATCATGCATGTAGCTAACTTTGGGCATTCATCCCTGTGTCGATTCCAGTCTGAATATGAAAAAACGTCCCCATTTCCTATAACTTGCAGAGAATCAGGAGCTAATGAGGAACAACGATTAATGTATTCCCAGTCGGCAAGCTTGCTGTATCGTTGCTGACGAGTACGACCATGAATGGTAACTGCACCGGCTCCCCAGTTACCGATGTCTGCAATAAGTGAATCAATACGGTTTTTCCCCTCAAAGTAGCCTGTCCGAACCTAGTGCAAGAAAAACACGATAATACAAATTGAAAAACTTAGAGATTGATCGAGAAAATAACAAAAATATAGAACACCAACATAAGTTTATAATAGTTCAAAACTAAGCTCACGCCACTATTATACAAAATTAAAATTAAATTTGGAGCTTCTGTAGTTATTTGTTTTTTGGGGCAGTCATCGGTTGATTGAGCCCCTTTTTTCGTGTGGTCCTCTTTTGTACTTGCATTCTATTTGGTGTTTTCTTACCCAAAAAAAATAATAACGAAAAATAAAAACTAACCTTGTTTGATAACCATTTGGTTTTTAGTCTTTGGTTTTTGAAAATTAAGCTTATAAAAACTACTCTCACCTATAAGTTTTTTTGTTTTGTTATCTACCTTTTCCCCCCTATTTTCAAAAACCACCCACCCACCAGGTCAAAATTTGAAAACTAAAAAACAAAGTTTTCAAGCCTCGTTTGATAACCATTTGGTTTTTGGTTTTTCAGAATTAGGCTTGTTTTCTTCCAATTTCCCTACCATGGTTTTCATCTTTGTCAATGACACATTTGAATTCTTAGCCAAATTCTAAAACCAAAAACAAGTTTTTGAAAACTACTTTTTTAGTTTTCAAAATTTGCTTGGTTTTTAAAACACAAGGAAAGAAAAATATTAGAAAAACAAAGAAGCTGGAGGGTGGAAGTAGGATTTATAAGCTTAATTTTCAAAAACCAAATGGTTATCAAACGGGGCCTCAAGAACTTGTTTTTGTTTTTGGAATTTGGCAAAGAATTCAAATATTTCCTAAGCAAATATGAAAACCATTGCAAGGAAATTGGGAGGAAACAAGTCTAATTTTCAAAAACCAACTGTTATCAAACAGGGCCTAAAGAATCAAATCTTTCCTCACTAGAAGTCTTGAAAGGCCAACAACCCAGCTGAAAGGTTTCACAAAAGAGTAAAATAAGAAAAGAGGGGGATAAAAACAAGATTGATCTCTGACTATTTTTAGACAAGACCAACTATTTAGGTAATAATTTTCTGCAATTTGTTCGCTGAATCTACCACCCAGAACCAGAGACCAAATGAAAAATTTTAGCTTTTTGATATCTCTCATCTTCTAAATACCTCTAACAGGGGAGCTATGAAGGCGCTTCTCCTCGAGGGAGCTATCCAACAACCACCTTTTAAGTTTAACCATCCTCATCTAAACCAATACAGGAGCCGGACTTCCAAAAATCAAGGATGGTAGAGGCCATCTATTGATCTTCAACTCAATTCCTAGAAGTCAGTCAACTGAATTCAAAAGAGAAAAAAAAACAACTCCTTTTTGCTACATCCACCTAATTACAGTCAATCTCAAATGTGAACGATTAATTGATGATATTGTAAACAAGGTTGTCAAATCTTAAGTAAGCTTTTTTATTTTATTTTATTTTATTTTTTAAAGTCTCAAATCCTGACAAATGGAAAGGAATGTCTTTCAGACAACCATTTAACCATAACTTTAGTCTTTGCTTAGTATATCTATGAATTTAAAATTTTCACATTCCTCCCCATATTACAAATGTTAATTCTCGTTTAAGCATTTAGCCTCTTAATTTCTTGAAAGGTAAATGTCCGCCTCAGTTGCTGTTTTCACTATACCCCTCATAAAGCCTCCTTGAGATCATTGTCAATTCATGTATTAAATTAACGGTAATATAACAAAGGAAGAAACGAGAGAAATATAAGGAGGGTGCCTATAGGCTATAACTTCAGTTAAAAGCAACGTCACCAGCGAATTTTGATCATTTCAATTAAACACGAATACAAGTTTACACAATACCTTGATCGTTATAGGTGTATCCACAATTCCGGAAGCTGCTTCTACTACACTTTTCATCCGCATTGGCTTTGTAAGAAGAGCTGATCCAGCACCCTTACTCACAACAATGTCAATTGGGCATCCCATGTTTATGTCAATGAAGTCCAGCACACATTCTTTATCTATAAGTTCCACAGCACGTGAAACCGTGTCTGGATACGCACCGCATATCTGTACACCAAATAGATCTTCCGAGGAATGTCGTCTCAACAATGCCCATTCTGAAGCTTGACCCTATACCACATGAGAGTAATATTATAAAAAATGCCTGTTCTAACTCATCTTACCAAATATGAAATGGAATCATCATTAACAAGTTAATGAATTAAAAACATGCCAAACAAAGTGCAATGATAATTTAAATTAAAATGAAAAAAGCCAAACCATGTTTGATCATATATAACTTCATACTATCTCTAACAAAAAATGTAATTGCATATTATCATAATCACTAAATGGATAACCAACGGACCTTATGTTAAGCATATATATGATTTGTTTCAAAAGAACATACAAATGATTTTCAAAACCAATAATTTGGAACTTGAAAGCTAGCTCATGCTAATCGTAATCGATGAAGGACCCTTTATTAACATTAATTTCTGCAGACCTAAAGGAAAGCTGCACAACCTGCAAAAGATTTGTACACATTGCCATTTCGCCACATGTCACATCTGCTCCTAAAACTTTGCAAACTCTTCTGAAGGGAAGATTCCCAACAGTGGTCAGAGGGGCAAGATACAGCTTATCTCTAAAATCAATAAGCTTTTTTTCTCGGGGGTGTAGTTTTAGACTTGCATCACTATCAATAAGTACACTGTCATTCATAACTTCAGACTCAATTTGTGCATGGCTCTCACCAAAAACTTCATCAGTCATACATGCACCTGTTGCACACAAGACATATAAATAACAAGAGCAAGGTGAAATTTACAAAATAAAAATAACAGTTAGAGATGAATATCTCCCGAACAAAAATAAACAGAAAAAGGAACAAAATATAAACCTCCATTGTCAATTTGATCCGAATGAAAATTCTCTGAAGACATAGATTTTGGTTTCTTCAAGGGTCGAGATTCATCAGACATACAGGTTCCTTCTTTTTTCCCATTCTCTTCTGAAACGTCTACAGAGAGCTCTAAGTTGCCATCCAAGTCATCATTTGCTTCGCTACAGCAAGTTCTGTCTGAAATGACACCATCATTTGATACAACATCCTCCTTTTCTTCTTTGGCCCTCAATTTTGACTTTCCAGGCCCCTAATACACCAAAATTACTACCATGTATAATTTTGCGATGGAAACAGACTACATTATGGGTAATATATTAAGACATCTGTTAGAGTCATCACATTGTGTTGCATAAAAGCTGCATATCTAGTAAAAAACAAAGCAGTACATATGCAGGCTTTTAAGTAACATAGTGTCGTGAGAAGAAAATCAAAATACAGTGTCACATCCTATGACAAAGATAAAGGTCTCAAAAAGATATGAAGTATTCTATTGGTCATACCGAGAGCCCAAGTTCTTTGAGTTTGGAATCAGCTTTGGGAAATTTCATCTTATTTTTCCACAAGAGCTTCTGAATATCTTTATTCAGTCCATTCATCTCAGAGCTTTTCTTCAAAGCAATTGATGAACCAGCAGGAACACCTTCCTTATGGGTCCCAGCAAATCTACACGCCAACCCATAGGGGCAAAGTTGTTCGGTACTGCTGAAGGGACACTCTCCATCGAGATCAGCTGGTTTCTGAGATCATAAACCTCTAGTCAACAATAAAGGTAAAATCACAAATCACTTTGAGACAAATAAATTTGTTAGATAAAAAATAAGGTAGAAGTGAGATTTACAATACACTACCTGAGATTTAAAGGCTTCAATATCATGGCTAAAGCGGCATTTATCACTATACCGACATGAATTAACATCTCCTGTCTTCGCTATTTCAGGACACAAGTGGCGAGTGGACTTTTGTTCCTGAAAAGATCAGAACTGATCTATTGAGCAAAATGTAACTCACTCTTTTAGCAAAAAGACTATAATTCGTACTTAGGATCATTTGTAATCATGGAATCAACAAAAAAATACAACCAACTGAATTTGAAGGCAGTGATACTCATCACAATCGTTCATAAGTATTTTAAAGTATTTAAATCAGCAATAAACCATCAATTCCAGAAAGGAAAGTAAGACTCCAAGCCACATTCAATTCAGAAACTTCAACTAGATTTCAAGTAACACTTAGGAAAAAAAAAAATCCAAACCTAAAATGAGGCAAGTTAACGAACACAACCACTACAAGAACACAGAGCGATACGAATTACTAGTAACCTGGCGGCGTTCTCGTTTCAATTGACGTTTCGACTTCTTCTCCTTCACCAAGCTCGACGGAGCAGCCTTATCATCGCCATCGTTCTTGGCACTCGAAGCGGCATCCTTCACGTTGGTAGAGGAGGACCTCAGCGGCGGAGGGCGAAGGAACTCTCGCTTAACAGGGGCTATGGCCTTGGCCACAAGTTCTTCAGGCGTTAAGTGAGCTCCGTTTGAGGCGAACTGAGAAGGCGGCTCATCGGAAACCGCCGTGTCGTGTAGGAGCTCCGCCGAAACAGACTCTTCCATTGGAAGGGTGTGTGTGCTAGGGCGCACGACTAACTGAAAGATTGGAAACTGGGAGAAGTGGGGGTAATTGTCAAAAATAGGACAAAAAAGATGGCACTAAAGAGAAATGGGACTGATTCTGAATTGGAAGAGAAATATGGGACTGATTCTGAATTGGAAGAGAAATGGGATTTTTAGGATAGTGAAATTACGAAATTATCCTTAGTAAAAATCCCCAATGTTTAACCCTAATTCACTTTCTTCTCCTCTCATCGATGATTTTCTCCAACCACCCATCTTCACGCACGAATCCAAGATTTCTCCCTTCTTCACGGACGCAGACAAGTGAGCAACGGAGCAATGGCGAGGGGGCGACGGCGACCAAGGCACGACGATCAAGTGACCACCCTAATTCACTTTTACATCTCAAGCTCCTTCACGCTTCTCCCTCACGCACACAAACAAGGAACCGAACGAAGGAGCAGGCGACGACGACCAGAAGACGACGGCGGCAGCAACCACAACGAAGGGGAAGCAACATATTCACGGTTAGAACGACGAGCTGACGGCGAACATTGAATTGCTCCTTCCAACAATAATTGTGTATGAGTAATTGTTTTTCTCAGGTGGGTTTTTTCTGTCAATGGGCTGCTAATGTTGACGTTTTTGTGGGTTTTGAAGGCATTTCTTGAGGTAAATGAATCGATATTTAGCCTTTTTGAATGTGTTTCCTTTGGTATTTCCATACGGATTTGTGTTCTTAACTGCAAAAGAGAAATGTGTGTTCGAAATTTAACCACTACAATGCAGATGTTTTAGTTTGATTTTGGATGAGGGGGTGAGAGAACTGTTATGACAGTCCACTTGTTAAATTGGTCGTGCGTGGCAAACTTAGCAACCAAAAAAATAAAAGATGCGTGATGCTTCTAATTGTTGGAAGGAGCAATTTAATGTTCTCGGTTGGGAGATGGTGTTTCTGTTAGGAGCTTTTCTATGGAAACTTTGGCTAGAAATGAATAGGAAAATTTTTTGTGAAGAAGAATGTTAGGTTGGTTTTAAATATGGAATTGTTAGTCTTTGGTTCTTTGTCTTGAATTTCCCTAAAAAATTATTTGTACTTGTGGTATTAATTCTATTTTTGTCGAATGGAGAGTCTCTTTGTAACTCCTCTAGTAAGGCTGGTGTCAAAGGTCACCTCTTCCAAGAGATGTCTTGAGATTGAATTCACTTTATAAACCATCTCATGTGAACAGCAGTAGTAAATCAAGACTGAATAAATGATGTCATCTGTAGGGTTTCTAGTTAGAAGCTTGTATGATTAAAAATGAATCTAAAGATAGTTGGCCTTGGTTGCAGTCTTTATAAAAAATGATTAAAAATGAAGCTACTTGTTGGTCGTTTGGTTTTTCAAGGTTGGTTTCAATGAGGAATAGGAAATCATGTTTGAATCTGGTTTTTGATGTAAATGCTGTCGAACATTTCTTTTTCTTTAGGTTCTTATAGAATGTGTGGGTATAACAAACTTGATGCTTTGTTACTAGAATTCATGATACAACGAAGGAGAAGCCGTTCTTACATCATCTCTGTAAGAGTATCATTTCATTCATCTGAAAAATTCTCATCCAAGTTTCTTGTTTTTCTTTAGGCGTTGATGTAGCAAAGTTTGTTGAAGCATCAAAACACGGAAAGTTGGTTCCGCTTTCTCGATGCATCTTTGTCGATCAACACGACCCAATTCTAGCATATCGTTGTATAGTCAAGGAAAATGATTGGGATGCTCCAAGCTTTCTTTTCGAGTCCGTGGAATCTAATTCTCAGGTTCATTGCTGGTTCATAATGCTTTTTTATTACTTCCCTTTTGTATGTAAACTTCCAATTTCACTCTATAATTTTTTCTACATTTTTATCACAGGGCCGTTATATTTTTCTACCCAATTCCCCATACTTTAACCAAATAAATTATTTAGTGTTTATGCATTTGGGGTTTCATTATAACACTGTTCTTTGACCAAAGCATAACAAGCAAGAGTAACACTTATTCGATGGGACTAGTTATTATACCACACTCTATAACATATCCTTTTTACTCCAATTCCATCTAGATTCATGTTTTTCAACTAATATGATTTATTATATTCCACGTCATTGAAGCAAACATCTATTGCTCCTCAATCCTCACAAGGGATGAAAAAAGCATTTAGGATTAGTGAGGTGAAGGGGCATCTAAGAACGTTTTTTTTTAGTTTCTTGAGAGTAACATCTATTGACTAAGAATGTTTGGTTATTAGTTTGTTTATGCTCTTTCTTGCATAGGGTTGTAAGTATGTGACATTGTGAGATAAAAAATTGAAATGCAAAAGTCTCAAATTATGGTTAATAAAATGTCTCGCATGGTCACATAATTTGTTTATTTATTTATTTATTTTTTTTGTTTAGGAATTAAAAATTTTGTGGTAATTGGAAGATGACTCAGGTTCGTGTTTTAGTTCGTTTTGGTGGAGTAAGGGATGAGAAACAAAGAAAATATATGAAGGCGGCTTGTTGAAAGGTGTTGGTGTAAGTAAGGAAATCACACACAAAGATTTAGTTTGCTTTCGACCATTTTGTTGAATGAATCAACTTTCTCATGCAGACATCTTTGAAAATCGAGCGACAGAATAAGAAAGAGATGTACTATCCATCGAGGAAATATGTCATTGTAGTGATGTACTATCTCTTGTTGGTACTGAAGTCTCTTGGTAGTATTTGTTCATGCCAGTGCGCGCACGTTAGTGCCAGTAATATTGTACAATACTCGTTTTTTAGCAAGCAATTGGCATTCCAATTATGGGAATATCCCAATGTATTAAAAGACTGGATTGTAATTGAAGTAAATATATGTTATATTAAATGTCAGGATGTTTGGTGATGATGCTTAATCTACATAGGGATATCAGATGATGAGAAAAATTATATATTTTAAGATGCTGCAACTTTTCTTGCGAGAAAAAAAAAACAGCGAATCATTTTAAGTTACTGCTCTTTTTGAGAAATAATTTTAAGCTACTACTATAAGAAATGACGAGGAAAAAAATGGTCAAGAATTTGACTTAATATTTTTTTTTTAGTCAAGATGAATTTCATTCAAATGTTTGTGGCGATGCTTACTCTACATGGATTTGAGATGAGGAATCAGGAGATCACATTTTTTTTTTTTGGTCTTGAAACGTGTAATTGCGAGAAACAAGGCATCAAGTCATTTTAAGTCGTGCTTTTTTTTTTTAAAGAAATAATTTGAGCTACCGATACTCCAAATAACGTGAAACTTAAATATATGTTATATTAAGTGTCGAGATGTTTGTGGCGATTCTTACTCTACAGGGATTAGTGATGAGGAATAAAATTACAGGGGATTATTCCTAAATGTCGAGATGTTTGTGAAACTTGAATAATTGTTATTATTATATTAAATGGCGAGAAAAAAAATCTCCCAGCAAGATTACGAGAAAAAAAATTCTCCCATCGAGATTGCGAGAAAAAAATCTCTCCCAGGATTGCGAGAAAAAAATTTCTCCCAGCGAGATTGCGAGAAAAACATTTCTCCCAGCGAGATTGCGAGAAAAAAATTTCTCCCAGCGAGATTGCGAGAAAAACAATTCTCGCAACGTAATATTGAGAGAAAAAAAACAACAATCACCAAAACGAACTAAAACACGAACTTGAGTCAAACTTTGCATTCTGTTTTTTTTCCTTCTAAGACAAACAAAATAACAATCAAATATTCATAATCAAATACCTAAAAAAAAAAAAAGCAAACTACTTACATTTTGTTCCTCAAGCAACAAAGAAGGGCAACATGGTAATTTCATACCCTCAAAAGTCCTACTACTCTATACAAATAAAAATCATCCTAAATCTCTTTATCCCCCATCATTTTGTCCTATTTTTTACAATTTCCCGAGAAGTGGGGGGAGTTACGTCAAAAGGGTTTGAATGTGTTGGACTTTGAGTTTGGACCATGCTAGGGCTAGGGCTCACATAATTAAATCGGTTTATTTTTACATGCATTTTAATTTACACACTTTTTTTTTTAATATTTTCTTAATTAAAAAAAATCAATTTTGTTTTGTCTATAATTTTTTTAAATGATTATTATGGAAAACGTTAGATACAAATCTAACAATTAGGTAGGTCTAGATGACGTGATCAATTTTAATGGCTTATCTGCTTTGTTCTATACACTTCTAAGCACAAAGTAGTGTCGAGTTGAGTATGGATTAGGTTGGATACCTTTTTGTGGGGAGTGGACTCTCGTATATAATATTGTTTCTCGATATGGAAAGACGGCATGTGTGGGCCTAGGCTAGCGGGTCCATTTGGATATGGATGAACATGTTTGGAAGTAATTTTTGAATGCACATGTCCTAAAGTGGGTCTGATTGACAAATTACATTTTTGAAAAATCTAAAAGTGATTGTTAAAAAATGATTTGAAACTAATTTGATTATTTCACAAGTGTTATAAAACAAGAACAATATGAAACATACAAAGAAAAAATGGAAAGCAAAGTAGGTAGGAAAAGAGAGAGTTAAATGGATTCTCTTTTCAATTGTGTATTCTCTCAAATGTTCCCCTATAACCCCTATTTACGATATTGCAATGGGTAGGTTTCTCAAATGCTCCTACAACTCCTACTTGTAATATTGTAACATGGTAGGTTACAACTTTAGACCTCTTGATCATTAGTACAAGATGTTTAGTTGAGCTATGCTCTGGCCAACTAAAATGGGGTTATGAGTACAAATGAAAATAAAATGGATATCTATACAATATATTTACAACAAAAAAAAATACATGGATATATCACTAGAATGCTACTTTTAGCACGTGAAACTCTCATGGTCGAGGGTATATGTCAATTATCGCTGAGCTAAGCTCGTTTTGGCAAGCATTATTACTAATATGTGTACTTAGAAAATACTATAGCATTTACATATTTAAGTGTCTGCTTTCATGTAGCATAGGAGAAAGTATAGGAATACCAATGTGTCCTAATGGCTTGAGGAGTAAGCACACCTCCTCATATTCCTTTTTTTTTTTTTTTGAAACACTCATATTCCCTTCTCAATGTTAATGGTTGATGATAAGATAATTTTGTACCCATAGTTGCAATAGAGAAAATGAGATTGTGAAAATAAATCATTTTGAGAGAAAACACTTGAAATTAACTTCTTTAAAAAGAGTTTTTAAATATACAGTGTGTATAAAAACATGTATGAGAAAATGTAACCAAACATATGTGTGTTTAAATTCTAAACCATTTTTATACAAAATGTTTTTTAAAAAATGCATTCTTGAAATACATTTGGAATACATTTCAATTTGGGAAAAATACATTTTTGGTCCCTGAGGTTTGAGTTAAGTTACACTTTAGTCTCTTAATTTTCAAATTCAACAAAAATACCCCTGAGGTTTGAGATAAGGAGCATTTTGGTCTCTGCCGTCCATTTTTCTGTTAAATTTTAACCGCGGCTGACGTGACACTGTTATTTAATAAAAAAAAATTATTTTTTAACTTTTTTAAATAAAAAATATTAAAATAAAAATTATTATTATTTTTTAATTATTTCTCCTTCCCTCTCTTGCTTTTCTTCTTCTCCATCTTCTTCATTCTTCTTCTTCCTAGGCCGCCGGCCACTGGTTTTTTTTTTATTTTGTCCTCTTCCTTCCCTTCTTTTCTTTTTCTTCTTTCACCCCTTTTTTCACTGTTAAAAAAAAAAAAAAAAAAACCCGAAGGGGGAACCTTCCATGGAGCCAAAAAAATGTGTGGTCTTCCAAAGCTCTCTTCACTAAGATCTTAAGATCTTATGATAACTCCACAACCTTCCCCTTCAACTCTCTCTTCGAAACAGAGTCCTCTGTTCCTTCCCCAATGGCTTCCTTCTCCCATTCTCTCCCCACGCCCCCTCCCTCTCTCTGCGCCAACAACCACCGCCTCCTCTCCACGCCCTCCCTCCTCCCCAACCTCATCAAGCTCGCCGCCGTCTCAGCAAATTTGCAGCTCGGGCATTGCCGCCGCCCCGAGCGTGAAGAAACCCACGAGCGACGAGCGAGTCCAGCAAGTCCACAGCATCGAGGAGTTCGACGAAGCCCTGACGAAGGTAAAGAGCAAGCTGGTGGTGGTGGAATACGCCGCCTCCCACAACACGCAGAGCAGCCGAATGTACCCGTTCATGGTGAGCCTGAGCAAAACCTGTAACGACGTGGAGTTCATTCTGGTAATGGGCGATGAATCGGAGCAGACCAAGGAGCTCTGTAACAGAGAGAAGATCGAAAATAATCAAAGGCTTCATCTACTATATTCTTTCTTTGGCAAGGAATCTCTCTATGTTTTTTTTTAGGAGCTATGGTTGAGTTTGATGCATAAATACCAAAAGGGATTTCAATGGTGTAGCTCATGTTTTTACCAAATGTGGCCTTTTCCTCTACTCACTTTTGTACAAAGGTTGAGGCTTTTCTTCGATAGATTATTAATGCTACCAAGGAAGGGGAAAATATCTACTACTATTTTATGAATATTTCCTCTATTTATTGCTTGTCACGTCAACATCCTTTGAAAAATGACGTGGGATCTACGAGTATTAAAGATATATTTATGTAGGCAAAATCATGGTGTGAACATAGGGCATGTGGTACTACGACGGTACTAGAAATTTTCTCCAATTTTGACCTTAAACTTATGAGTTCATCAAATTACACTTTAAACTTAGAAATTGTTGCAAATTATCCAAAGATCAGTAAGGACTTTAGTGGTATGTAACAATATAAATTACACCTTAGACTTAGTTCATCAAATGCATGTAACGATATAAATTTAAATTATATTAAACTAATATGTAAACTATCTAAAGGTTAGTAAGGACATTATTGGTATAACACATAATTTTAAAACATTCACATAGACAAATCCTGCAAAACAAACATAGTTACCTCAATATCTCAAACATCTTTATAAATTATTCCTTCAAAACAAATACATTTATCTAAAATGTCGAACATCTATATTTTCAGGTATATAAGATTCCAGACATTCGAAGACTCCGATTATCTAGATTCCCAAAAAAAAACAAATCTCTCCTCAATGAATTTTGAATATTACACTTACTTTATTTCTAATTGTTATTATTTATTTTTCTTTTTGAGAAATGAACCTTCATTAATTAGAGAAAAATCGCCACATGGGCTAAAATCTAATGGGAAAATTTCTAGTACTATATGGAAAATTTTTCATTGCCACATCAATATCCTTTGAAAAATAACGTAGGATCCACAAGTATTAAAGATATATTTATGAAGGCAAAATAATAGTATGAACAGATGGAGTATGATACTAGAAATGTTCCCCCAAAGATGAAGCCCATTAGATTTGGGAAAATTTCTAGTACTAAACATACTCCTTCCATTCAACATTTGACACGTCATTTAATGATTATTTAATGATATAATATTTTGTTCTATGGATCCCACACTATTCTTAAATGCTCCTTTTATGGCAAAAATGAATGAAAGTAATATGAAAAATTTTCCGTACTACTGTGATACTATAAATTTTCCCTAAAAATTGATAGAACATACCAAGTTTGGGGTCAATTTTGCTATTTTCCCTAAAAAAATTTGTTCTCTAATATTTAGATCATTGCTATATTTAAATTCACTCAATCAAAAACAAGAAGTATGAGAAACAATATAACTTAAAAGTAATAAAGTATATAGATAATAAATAAATAAAGAAGAAAATAGATCTTTTCAATAGTATCTATATGAAGATATCTTTGAAGATTTTGTCATCACACTTCAATTCACAATCTCGACAATGCCATCAATATTATACACCATTTGTCTTTCTGTCAACTATATTTATTGTTAGTTAAAAAAAAAAAAAAAAAGTATATTTCTTGTTTTAAAAAAAAGTTGTCACATGTATTCAAAATATTAAAGGAAAATTGCACTGGGTGGCAAATTGGACCAAATTAATAGCAAATATAGTATCATGTAAAAAAATTTGCAAATATAGCAAAATCTATCCGAGTCTATCTGATACACTTCGATTATCAGAGTTTATCAGCGATAGACTCTGATTAATCAGAATCTATAAGTCTAATGATAGACTCTGATTATTCAGAGTCTATCAGTGTTTATCGCTGATAAACTCTGGTTAATCAAAATCTATCAGTGACTATCACTAATAGGCTCTGATTAATCAAAGTTTATCAGTGATAGTCGCTGATAGATTTTGATTAATCGAAGTCTATCAGCGATAGACACTGATATACTTTGAATCATCAGAGTCTATCAGTGATAGACACGGATAGAATCTGACAACAGTTTTTTGGTCTTGTACAATTAATTTTGCTATATTTGCAATTAGTTTGCAACTGTGCTATATTTGCTATTAATTTGGTCCAATTTGTCATCTATGCAACTGCCCCAATATTAAATAGAAACACTGACCAACTCAATCCAAATCATGGAAGCTTCTTATGATTAGCAGTTTCTTTGAAACTTAGTTTCAAAAAAAAAAAAAAAAGTTTCTTTGAAACTTGGATGGATTCTCCTAAAATTAGTTTAAATTGCACTTTAAATGATAAAAAGAAAAAGTTTCAACTAACTGCTTAACTTTTATTGTATTCCGTTAAACATGTTTAGAAATCAAATAAGACCGATGCAAATACAATATTAAAATATCATTTTGGTCCCCTATACTTTGAATATCATTTTATTTTAGTTCAGCTTTTGAACGTTCAAATTTAATATTTGTACTTTCAATAAATTTTAAATTAAGTCCTTATTGTTAGTTTACCTATCCTATTTGGAAAAATAATAATAATAATTTCCTATTGTTTCCAAAGTTTATAGAAAGAAGGCTAAATAGACTTTTTTAAGTTAACAGTAATCTAACATTATGGACTAATTTTAAGATTTGAAAGCATGGAGACTATAATCGACATTTAAAAGTATAGAGACTAAAATGGAACAAGCTCCATAGAGACGGGATGGTGTTTTCACCTTAAAACAAAGTTCACAAAACTGAATAACAATGTAGTGTGAGATCAGGAAGCCTGAGCCAAGGGGAAGAAAAGAAACTTTAAAATGCTACAATATCATATAAAGTAATTATCATCCAAAGAACACTTCTCTTTTTTGGTAACAAGTTTGCCTACATTCACTAAAGAATTTAAAATTAAAGCATAAAGTTAACTGTGTGATTTACACAACTTTGAAAAGACTGTGTTGGATGGATTACAGAATACCATTTGACAAATGCCAATAATAACAAGGAGCTAGCTTAATCTATTTTCTTGTTCAAAAAGTAAGAAGCTAGCTTACAGTAATGCTGATAGACAAGGTGATCAAAGAGACAATGAAGCTCATCCATCTTCAACAAACTATTATTGGTTGGACTCTGGTTTTGTGCTTGCACTCCCATTCTGCTGCATCTGTTGCTGTTGTTGGTGCTGCTGGTGCTGCTGCTGAAGCTGAAGCTGGAGGCCATGGTGGCTCATGGAAGGTTGGGGCATTACTCCATTAGAGGGATGAGATTGCGCGTTTATCTCAGTCGTAGCGAGCTTCAATCTCTGAACCTCCGCGGTTAAGGCTTCGTTTAGAGCTGTTGCATTTGATAAAGAATGATAAATAAATGCGGAAGTATAAATGAATTCCTCAACTGAAACAAACTACAATCTACATGCTCAACAAAGGAGTAACAGCATTGCTTCAAGGCTTTCAATGTAAACAAAGATCTGAGAATCTATGAATATTAGTCAGAGAACTTGAATGCAGACACTTTGAATCCAATCCACAGAGAAATCTCACACGTTCCAATGGTAAAAGGTTTTATGTTTTGAAAAGTTGAGTCGACATTTCTAATATTAATAAACTTCACGTATTAGAGTATGCTCCATGACGAATTTTTTGGTAAAAACGGAGGACATTGTTAATCAACCATTATTTACAGCCATTTGGAAGGATTTCTATCCGAGGAAGATAAAGGTTTTTCTTTGGGAGTTTAGTCATGGTTGTATTGATACAGCAGATCGCCCCCAAAGACAAATGGCATACCTTGTTATCTCACCCTCATGGTGCATTATGTGTAAAGCCAACTAGGAAACTCACTGTCATTTATTTGACTCTTGTGCTTTTGCTCAACGGTAGTGGAACTTTCTTTTGGATGGTTTTGGGAATATGATTATGCCCGGATATATTCAGGTTTTACTATCTTGGTTTTTCTGGGACATCCATTCAAAGGAAATGCAGAAACTTTATAGCTGCCTTTTAATCGTTTCTTCTTTTGGTCTTTACGGTGCGAAAGAAACTAAGGTCTTGGAAGTGAAAGAACCCAGGTTCAATACTATGGGTTTTTTCAAAGAACTAAACTAATCAATGCGATAAGTATATCGAATATCATTTTCCAGAAATAAATGACTAACAGAGTTTCAAACAGCCCACTGAATCGAAGGTTTAAAGGACTATCTTGCCAGAGAAATATAGGAATAAAAGAGTAAGGAGAAGGGTCAATACCATCCCGTAGTTGTGCTTGTTGTTCCATGGCTTGTAGACGAAACTTCAGTTCATTATTCTGATTTGTAAGTCCAACTGAATCTCTCTGAATACAGAGCAATTATGGCAAAACCGAGAGAACTTAGCAGCAGGAAAATGGAAATAGGAAATAATTGTCAACACTCAAGATTTATACCTGTAAAAGTGTGAGTTGGGCAGACAATGTGGTAGCTTCTGTCTGAAGAGTCTGAACCTTGTGTTCCAACTCAGATATATACCGCATCTTACGTTCTTTTGATCGAGCAGCAGACTGACGGTTTGCCAAGATCCTGAAGTAAATCAATTGCTCAAGATTAAAAATCAATAGATGAAGTCATTTAAGTAAATCAGTCAATGACATAACTTGCACATACCTCTTTGCACGCTTGGGATCAGTTAAAGCAATCTCAGCAAGTTTGTCGTTTGCCATAATTTTCTTCAGTTCAGCCCCACTGAACTCACCATTACCAAACTCCAAGCTGAATGGAGCTGAATTACCATCAACTAGGTTGTTTGGAGAAAGTTGCCCGGGACGAACACCAGGTGGTGTAGGAGGCATTTTGGGTGACTCATCACCAAACTGCAATTTACCCATGAAACTATCCATGGAGACACTTCGGTAATGTCTGGTAGTTGGAGCAATATCTCCCCCTGCAGTCCGTTTGATCCCTTCCCTCTTCTCAGTAGAGGAAATCAATCCAGGCATTTGAGTGTTATCCCCACTTTCATTTACACTGCTTTCTGCTTCATTATCACTGCTGTCACCCCCTGTCTTTGTTCCACTACCCCTACTATCCAAATCCTCTCGATTCTCATGACCATTCTTGTCGTTGGTCCCCGAAGAGTTGAACAAATCAATATTATCCAAATTCATATAAGCAGAAAATAAGTCGTCCACACTGTCCCCATCAGATTTCCTCTCACCCATTCCTTCTAAATTGTTGTCAACGCTTTTCTCCAAAATAGGTTCTCTTTTAACAAACTGGTTGGCCGGCTTTAATATGCCAGCATTCTCTTTACTACTTGTTGATCGCTCCAACCCACCAGAGCCACTGAATGGGAGAAGAGGAGATGGCTGAATCATAGAAGATAATCCAAATGGAATATCACTACTAGACCGCCTATGTGCTTTACGAGGGGGTAAAGAATCTCCCATCTTAGAAGAATTGGCTCTCATATAAGGTGAGGGAGGCAACAAAGAATGTGAACTGTTATCCCTATCCTCCATTGATGTATCTGCAGAAACCTGGTCTGAATTCGATGTAGTTGGGGACTCACGAAATGGAGATGGGCTTAAAGGGGGCAAAGAATCGAGAGAGAAAAAAGAAGGTTGAGACAACGATCGGGAATGAGTAGGCACTGGGTTATAACTTTGCTGGTTCATCGGACGCGAGATCGGGATCTGAGAATACGGTGAAATTGGTGGGATCTGCGGTGAGTTGGGGCTAGGAGGTATTCCAACTCTTCTACTGTTATCACCAAGAAAATTTGACTGAAAGTGCGGTGGACGAATTTGTGAGCAGTTCATTTGCGAAATTTTAAGTTGATCCATCGAGAAAGGAAGATTTCCAGCTGAAGAAGAAGATGCTCCATACGAACATTGAAGATTTCGCATGTTCTCAGTATTAGCATCTTCAGTATCACCCATTTCACCTCAAACACCTACTTCTCAATGAATGATAATGCTCGAGAGTGAGAGAAGAAGAAGGGAAAAGAAAAGCCTAAATCACCACTTCACAAAACCTACGCAACTCCACCACAGTTCAATCCCAATTGAGTTCCAAACTCCCAATCATAGACACAAACAATCACCCTCACAATCTGCAACAGATAAAAGCAAATAAAACCTCACAGACCAAACCTAAACAATCACTGAAACAACATAAAAGCGCTACAGAACATTCAAAAGTAAAGCAATGACTGTCGTCAATTGACAACAATAGACATTCCGCAGCTGCCAGAAATACCTCATAGGAAGTAATCACTCCAAGCCGGCCGGAAGCTCGACAATGTCCTCGACGGCAAGTTAGCCACCTTCCTCCTCCGACGGCGGCAGAGCCTGAAGAAATGAAAAAAAAAAAAAAAAAAACCTTAATTCTCCGCCACTGAGAGAAGCATTTCCGTCCAGAATCAGCGGCGAGCCTTTTAAAGCAATCCGCCGGCGGGAATCACGAGGACGCCGGCGATTTCTCTCTCTAAAAATCCCTTCGGCACTTTCTCTCTCACTCACGACGACGATGACGATGACGACGACTACTTGTACACCGATTTTCATGACGCTTACGCGTGAATTTAATAAGAATTTGCATTTCACCCGAATTTGAATTTGGCCTGCATTTCAATTTCATTCCGACCGCATTTCGACTTTCTCCCCTTTTTTATCCCCCCCAAATTTTCACATGAATTTAGTTAAATTCTCTGTTTTTTTTTTTTTTTGGGCTCAATTTAAATTCTCTGATATTACATTAGACTCTAGGAAGAATTATTGTATGTCCGAATTCAATAATTGTTTTATTAGTTTTTTTTAAAAGCAATTTTGATCCTCAAAATTTTATGAAAATAATCACATTTAATGCCTAATTAGTTTATTGGTAATTTTTTTTTTGTTCAACATGTGACAGTAAAGATTTGAATCTTTGACCTTTTTATTTTTGAACTTTCAGGAATGTACCGATTGGGTTTCTAAACTTTAGTTTATAACGATTTAGTTTATATGCTTTCAATTTTGTAACCATTTAGTTCTTGAACTTTAGTATCTATGATGAAAAATATCGTTAATAGGAGGAAAAAAAAAACACCTTTTACCTTTGGGTTTAATAAGGTGTATTGATTTTTACTATACACTTTTAACTTTGTTAAGTTCAACATTGAACTTAATTCAAGTAATTGTTGAAAAATATATATATATATATTTTTTAATGAATTGGAAAGATTACAAATGACTTGATGGGATTTGAAAAAAGAAGGATGCTAGATCTAGAATTTTGTTGAAACTTTTGTGTTTTAGAATATTTATTGTCAATTTTGTGTGTTTATTGGCTTGATTTTGTGCCTTGTTTGATTTCACTAAAATATGTTCTATGAACGTTTTTTTAGTTCAACAACATTTTGGAGGAGGGAATTTAAACCTCAAACCTTTTGGTTGAGAGTATATGTCAATTACTGTTGAGTTATATGCTCAATTTAAGTTGTTTTTAAAAGTTTTTTACCTTGATTTTTGTTTAAATTAATGGGAGAATTTAATAGAAATCAATCAAAAAGTAAAAATTTGTAATATTTATTTAATTTAGCATTCAATATCTTGAAATTGAAAGTTTACAACAGAATTGATAAAGCTGGAGTAAAAATTGATTTATTCTCTTTTTTGTTGTATAATTCTCTCTCTCTCTCTCCACTAAAAATATCAAATTCTTCCATATTCTGGACATTTGAATTTTTTAAAAATACAAGTTTTTTTTTCCAAGATAAGTAAATTTCTATAATGAGTATATTAAACTAATTAGTCTTTTTTTAGTTCCATTAAATTAGGTCTAAAATCACAGTAAGCTATGTTATCTTTAATTGGAATAAATATATCCAAAGATTCTTAATCTCAATTTGGTCATTAAGGGCCCGTTTGATAACCATTTCGTTTTCTGTTTTCGGTTTTTGTTTTTCATTTTTACAAAACAGGGGTGTTTGATAACCATTTCTGTTTTCTGTTTTCTGTTTTTTAAAAACGTTTTTGAAATTATAAGTAAATTTCAAAAACCAAAAAAAGTAGTTTTTAAAAACAGATTTCTGTTTTTCAAAAACTCATTTTTCTTCTAATGCTTACTTTTCTCCTCTTTTACCTCTCTCTCCAACAAATTTCTTTCTCTCTCTAAAATTTATTTTTCTCTCTCTAAAACTTTCTCTCTCAAAACTTTTTTTTTTTCTCTATAACTTGTCTATTTCTAAAAACTTGTCAATACCTTTTCTCTCCTCAATAAACATGTTCTAATTTTTCTTTTGGAAAAAAAAAGTTACCAAAATTTTCTATCGCTACAACTTTTCTTTATTTTTCTAATTTATCGTTAGTTATTTAGCATATCTTTTACTCTTAACTTTACTATCTCTCTAAATTTTATTTTTTTATTTAATTTTTTTAATCTAAAATTTATCGCTTTTACTCTAACTTGTTTTCTATTTTTTCTCTAACTAATATCTTTTCTCGAGTCTAACTAATATTCTTTCTCTAAACATTTTCTTTCATCTCTCTAAATTTTCTATGTTTAACTTTCTCTCGTCTTTTCAAAAAAAAAAAAAAATCTTTTGAAAACATTTATATTTGTGTCTCTAAATTTTTGTTTCAACGTCTTTACACATTTTTCTCTCTCTAAAATATCTTTTCATCTTTCTAATTTTTAAAAAACTGAAAACCAAAAACAGTTATCAAACAAGGTTGGTTTTCTGTTTTTTTAAAACAGAAAACAAAAAACAGTTATCAAACGTATATGGTTTTTGTTTTTAAAAAACAGGAAACCAAAAACCAAAAACCAAAAACAGAAAAACCAAAAACCAAAAACTGAAATGGTTATCAAACGGGCCCTAAACTTTTAAAACCCTCAATTAAGTCATTTTGAAAAAAGAAAAAAAAAAAAAAGAGTTTTGTTACGGAAAAAAAAAACTATGTATTAAATTATTATTTTATTTATATATTAGGACACTATGTTATATGAACATGCAACTTGAAAGAAATTGATTTCATTGACGAATAGGGCAAAATTGTATTGGTGGAAAGGTTGAATTTTACGTGTCAAATAACATTAAGCAACATGTTCACATATACGTATAAATTAATACTTAATAGAACAATAGTTTAATGGACTTGTAAGCATAACTCGACGATTATTATCCTTCCCCTTAAGGTCAAAGGTTCAAATCTCCGTACTCCACCTTTGTTGTACTTTAAAAATAGGTACATTAACATTTTGTAAACAAATTTTAACCATTTTTTTTTATGAAATGACTTAATTGAGAGACATTAAAAATAATTTTGAAAATTTGAAAAGGTTAAGAATCAAATTAAGAATCACCCTTTTTTTTAAAAAAAAAAAATAAAATTAAGAATCACCTAAAAGATTAATAACCATGTGGTATATTGACACATTTTAATTATTATAAAATATGAATTGTTTAAAAACATACCTATCACATCCTATTTATTCATTGCAAATATGAATATGAGAGAATAAATCCAAGTTGTTTAATTTTAATTAGTATTGTGACCTATCTAATGTAAAGCTAAATCTCAAATGAAACTAAGAAAAAAAAATCTCAAATATCTCAATGATATATATATATATTACATTAATTATAAAAAAAATTCATTAATTGAACAAAAATTAAAATATCATTTTGGTTACGTCGAGATTTGTTTTAGGTTAGTTTATAGACTTCCACATGTTTAAATTTAGTCTTTGTACTTTCAATAAATCTTTAAAAGTTTATAATGCTAGTTTATGGTTAATTTTTTTTAAAAAAAAAAGTTTATGGTAAATTTTTAAAAAACTAAATAGTCTTTCATCCATAAATTTTATAAACATATTTCCATTATGTTTTTTCTTGAATGAAAATTATTATTATTATCAATTTCAACAAAAATTAACTTCTAATTTTAAAATTTATAAAAACTACCAACACTAAATTTCAACCTTTAAAAGGACACAAATTAAAATAAAATAATGAGATGAGTTCAAAATATGGGAATCAAAAAATGATATTTTACCCTATTTGATAATTACCCAAGGTAAAATTTTGGTAAGTGATAAAGTTGCCAAATATATACTTTTTTCCATTATAAATATTGGTCTATCAAATTTAGATAGATACTATTTTTCTTTTTTTTTTTTTCTATTTTCTTTTCCCAATTATGGTCTCTCAAAAATAATCAAAGTGGCTATGAGAGTGACATCTCTAATACAACTTATAAAATGTTGTTATTCTCCATTAGTGGAAGATTTATTTATATTTTGATTTAATTGTGTTTACAAGTATGGTACCTATGTAATCCAATTTTTGGGAACTTTATAATTTTTTTTTCCAAATTTGCTTAGGTTATGTCACTATAAATATAACCCATGTTCCATTTTTTTTAAAGTTTGGTCCTTTTCCAATACTCAAAGCTCATTTCATTCACTAAAAATAGAATCCACAAGTTGAAATCTTGTCATAAAAAGTCCCAATTCATTTTGAAAATTGTCAATTTATTATTATTTTTAATAATTGTAAATGTTATTCATCAATCTTAGATTCCTAAATCACAAGTGTCTCCATGTGTACTAAAAAAAAATAAAAGTGTCTCAATTACAATGGAACAATAATTGGCGTCATGTATGGATCTTCCTACGTATCTCATTAAAATCTTGAAAACTAAGAAATGGAAAGGTAGAAAATGAGATTTTTTTTTTATCTCTCCTAGTTGTCAACATTTTAAGGGTGGTATGTAGGAAGATCGCTACAATGCAATGGGAAAATTTCAAGTGCTACGATAGTACACACTCCCTCCCTTCAGCATTGACACGTTATTTAATAATCATTTAACGATATAATATTTTATTTCATGAGTCTCACACCATTCTTAAATAATTCTTTCATGGAAAACAATAAAGGGAGATAATTGCGTGGATGACCCATTTTGAGAGGCCAAAATAAAAAATGTCCTACCTTTTCAGAATAAGGATATATGTCATTTTGCTTACATCATCATCCTAGCAAAATTACCATTTTACTCTCTATATGAAAACATGCATTAAAGATATTTAAGAGCGAGAGGTTGGAGTGAGAGCGAGATTGGAGAGAGAAATTAGAGAGAGAGTAAGAAACTGGAGGGAGAAATTGGAGTGAGAGCGAGAGCAAGACTGGAGAGAGAGTGAGATATTGGAGAGAGAAATTGGAGAGAGAGTGAGAGTAGCGAGAGAGAGGGAAGTTAGAGTAGAGAGTAAAACGGTAATTTTACTAAGATGTTGACGCAAGCAAAAGAGCATATATCATTGTTTTGAAAAAGTGGGACATTTATCATTTCTGTCTATTTTAGAGGGTCATTCGTACAAAAATCCCCAATAAAAGAGGCCATACGGAAAATTTTCAATACTACCATAGGACTATAAAGTCAAAGTATTTTCTATTACAACATTTATAAGACAATTATTGCGGTAGTTGTTCTAAATTATATTTTGTTATTTATGAAGTTTATTTTTCAAAAGCTTCAATTTTTTTAGCAAAGATTAGTCTAGAAAAATATATCATGGAAAATACACTAATTAATAAATTCCCTTTAAATACCAAAATGATTGATGAAATATAATTCCTTTAACCCATTTCATAATACTTTTGTTGTTATTATTATTATTATTATTTTACTTCTCAAAAATTAATCTTAAGATAGTGTTAAAATCCAACCCAATATCCCAAAAAGAAAAAAAAAGGTATTTTGAAATTTTTAATTTTAACAAAGATTAAATAAATAAAGAGATGGTTAGCAAACAAGCTTAATTTAAAAAAAAAAAAAAAAAATTAGAAACCAAAACTAAAATCATCATCAATTGAAGTTTCAATTATTGTTATTTAATTTTAATAATGTGTGATGATGGTAATGAGACAAATAAAAGAATGACTAATATTATTTCTCGTGACATTATTTTGCTTGAACTTCAATCAATTGTAGATGTGAAAGGCAATAAATTATACTAAAAAAAAAAAAGAAAAAGAAAATCAATAAATGAAACTCATAATTTAACAATAATCAACCCTTCAAATTAAGACTTGTGAAATTTTCACTCACATATTTTGACCTTGTAACTCGTAAGAAAAAAATAAAAATAAAAATACAATTGAAATGTATTCGTTGCTCGTTGATTTAGATTGATTCGACTTAATGTTGATCGGTATGACTTTTTTTTTCCTTCAAGTTCTAATGTCGATTTTTGTCAAAACTAACTCAATTCTCAAACAACGTATCTAAATTTAGTATCTATACTTTCAATAAATCTTAAAATATATATATATATATAATTCAACCTAGAGAAAAGAAAACAAAATTTCTGACACATGTTTAAAACACATGAAAACATAGAGAAAAAAAAAACTAAAAATAATTAAATAAGAAACATTAAAGCATAGTGAATTTTAATAAATCAACAACTGGAGATGCACCATGCACTTTACCTAATTTATGAATGTATCACAGTTGGAATAAGAAGCATCCTTTGTCAATTCATCTGGACAACTTTGTGCATGCATAAACTAGGGATGGAATCTAATGATTATTATTCAATTTTTCATCATTCTCTTATTATTATGACTAAAGCGACTTATCTATTAAATAAATTTTGTGACGTGATATTTTGTTTTATTCGAGGTAGCTCTACTAAATGTTGTTAAGATTGAAAAATATGAATTTTGATAGAGTTTCAGACGCTATTTGAATTGGAAAGAAGAGATTGGATAAACTCGGTCATGTTTTGTGATACAACTAAGAAATATTGACCAATAAATTAATGTGAGATGTGGTTGCATCTTTAACCTACTATTACAATTTTATGCAATTTAACCAAATAAGTATTGACTAATAATTATCCAACATATCTCAATTTTAATCCATACAAGATTCCAGTCACATTTTTGACCTATTGATAGAGCAAATTTATTATATATTAAAAATTTTCAATTTTTTCTTATCTTCGTTGAATTCCATACGCAAAATGCTTTAATTTGAGTAAAATATTGATGCATGTCTAAAACATGAGTTCAGGATCGATTCAGGGTTGAAAACGAGCTAAACCAAAGCAAGATAACCAAAATACCCCTGAGTCAACGCTGGTCAACATCCGAGCTGAAGGGAAAAACCGAGAGTGTCTCAACGCTACAATTATAACCTGCTTGACGCTGTATTCATGGGTGCTCGACGTTGTACTCTAGAATGCCTAGCGTCTCGATGCTAGGGGACCGCATGCCTGTTTTGCGTCATTCAGATCTAAAGCGTCGAGACGCTATCGACTGGTGCTATATATATATTTTTTCTGCATTAGGTCATTCTATCTCTGAATTCGGTCGTTCTAATCTTGTTTTCTCTCAATTCCTTTGCTCTTCATCTGTAATTCTTAGTTTAGGCTTAGTTAGGGTCAGTTAATCAAGCATCAGGCTTGGTTTGACTTGTTCATGGTCTTCTAAGCTTGGATTGTTGTAACCGAGATCTCGATTGTAAGTATGAATTTAATTTCCTGTAAATTGATCATTATTTAAACTCTATGTTTATTATTAGGATTGTTAGGAGGGATCGACAACCTTGATCGCGACTTTCTTGATTAATGTGCTAATTTAAGTAGCAAATAGGTCTAAGCATGTAGCGGTTTGGCATGATATCCCAAACTTGGTGAATGACATGAAAAAGCTAGGGTCTAAATATATGCTTGAAGTTAATTTAGGCTTTTCCTAGTTAATTTAGAGCATTCTAATCATCCTAAGCTTAACGCAATCGATTAGTAGTTAATGTGCACGATTAGCTTATTAATGGATTAGGACTAGTCTCGATGAATTGGTCGGACTTAGGACTTTAGGGATATTATGGCTTGCTGACTTTTCCAATTTAGTCGATTAGGATTTCAATTGATAAATTCATCTCTAGATAATCAATGAATGGAATTAATTCATATTGAAATCCGAGCATCCTAGATTGCAGTAATTCTCGTGGTAAGATTGACATGCCCGTCTTTATTTTATGCAATTGATTTTCATGTTTTTAATCATTTTCTCCAATTTTCCTCTCGGTTACCTATATACATAAAAGAACTTAGAAATAAATCAACTGTTCCCTGTGATCGACCCCAACCACTACTGCTACAAGTTATCTTTAGGTTTCACTGATTATAAATTTTATTTGATCCAAAGCCTCGACAATTTCGGTCCGTCACTTATTATCTCCTACAAGAAGTAATAGGATCTTTAGAGGGCTTGAAAGGCCTTGAGAGGAGGTTTGGTCCTTAGCAAGCATGTCTTCTTTTTTATTAGATTGGCTCATTGGTCTTCTGGTATTATTTCATTTCTATCTCGATGAAAGTTAATTTTCGACCCCCTCCCTCAAAAAAAAAAAAAACAAAACAAAACAAAACAAAACAAAACCATCTGAATCTAATCAAGCGATCAAAACATTAAATGTTTAGCCATACTATCAATATTTAAGATAATGTAAGACATACTAAAGAAAATGATAATGTGACTAAATATAAATGACAATAACATGAGATCCATTACCTACCAAATCAGATGCTCAAACAGTGGGAAGCATGCTCTATTGGTTTGGTTGGTGGAATCATTGAATAGGCTCCAAGAACCTGCAACATTTTGAAATGCCTAATCACCTGTAAAATGTCTAGAAATCAAATCAATTAGCATGATTTTGATTGTTAAACAATCAAATGAACTGAATTATATTTTGTTGGAATCACTACTTGACAGAAGGAAAGGAAGGGAATTCCCATTCTAAAATATCATATAAAGTAAATATCATCAAGTACACTTCTCTTTTTGGTAACAAGATTTGCCTAGACTCACTAAACAATTGAAAATAAAAGCATAAAATTAATTAAGTGTGTGATTTACACAACTTTGGAGAGACTGTGTTGGGGTGGATATTTGACAAATGCAAATAATAAGAAGCCAGCTTACAGTAATGAATATTTCTATAAATGAACAAGTTGATCATAGAGGCAATGAAGCTCATCCATCTTCCACAAACAAAATTATTGGTTGGACTCTGGTTTTGTGGTTGCACTGCCATTCTGCTGCATATGTTGCTGTTGTTGTTGGTGCTGCTGTTGCTGCTGAAGCTGAAGCTGGAGTCCATGGTGATTCATAGAAGGTTGAGCCAATACGCCATTTGAGGGATGAGATTGCGCGTTTATCTCAGTCGTAGCGAGCTTCAATCTCTGAACCTCCGCGGTTAAGGCTTCATTTAGAGCTGTCGCATTTGATAAAGAATGATAAATAAATGCGGAAGTATAAATGAATTCCTCAACTGAAACAAACTACAATCTACATGCTCAACAAAGGAGTAACAGCATTGCTTCAAGGCTTTCAATGTAAACAAAGATCTGAGAATCTATGAATATTAGTCAGAGAACTTGAATGCAGACACTATGAATCCAATCCACAGAGAAATCTCACACGTTCCAATGCTAAAAGGTTTTATATTTTGAAAAGTTGAGTCCATTTCCAATATGAATAAACTTTACGTATTAGATTCCATAATAAAGTAAATCTACGAACTAGAAAGATGGGGAGTAAGATGCTTGTATAGTTTCTGAATAATAATCAGTGACAGAGCATGCTGACAACAGCTTCAAGTTAAAATGTACAATAAAGGAAGAGCAAGTCCCTTAGGAGTTAGCCATGAGCTCCAGGAAGCCTAGGGCCAGCTAATATGTACCAAATCTCTTGATAAAAGTTTTTAACTGCACGACAATAGTACAACAACAAGTAACAATCCAAATCAATGTACTGGAGAGAGGTATGAACTCAGATTGACATTACAATCCTCTCCATGGAGATTGTTGAATGGGCCTCTCTTGACCATCTTTTACGATCTTTTTCCCTAACCGAGGAGAATGATACATGGCAATGGACTTTTATATTCATCTAAAAATTTTAGACTTTAGAGTATGCTCCTATGATGAATTTTTGGGTGAAACCATAGGACACGTCAATCAACCAATATTTACAGCCATTTGGAAGGATTTCTATCCGAGGAAGATAAAGGTTTTACTTTGGGAGTTTAGTCATGGTGGTATTAATACAACAGATCGCCTCCAAAGATGACTGCCATACCTTGTTATCTCACCCTCATTGTGCATTATGTGTAAAGCCAACTTGGAAACTCACTGTCATTTATTTGGCTCTTGTGCTTTTGCTCAACGGTATTGGAACTTTCTTTTGGATGGTTTTGGTTGGAATATGATTATGCCCAGATATATTCAGGTTTTACTATCTTGGTTTTTCTGGGACATCCATTCAAAGGAAATGCAGAAACTTTATGACTGCCTTTTGATTGTTCCTTCTTTTGGTCTTTATGGTCCGAAAGAAACTAAGGCTGCTACAAATAGACTCCAAGATAGGTTTTTCGAAGAACTAAACTAATCAATGCGATAAATATATTGAAGATCATTTTCCAGAAATAAATGACCAACAGAGTTTCAAACCAGCCCACTGAGTCGAAGGTTTAATTTAAAGGACTATCTTTCCTGTGAAATATAGGAGGAAAAGAGTAAAGAGAAGGGTCAATACCATCCCGTAGTTGTGCTTGTTGTTCCATGGCTTGGAGACGAAACTTCAGTTCATTATTCTGGTTTGTAAGTCCAACTGAATCTCTCTGAATACAGAGCAATTATGGCAAAACCGAGAGAATTTAGCAGCAGGAAAATGGAAATAGGAAATAATTGTCAACACTCAAGATTTATACCTGTAAAAGTGTGAGTTGGGCAGACAATGTGGTAGCTTCTGTCTGAAGAGTCTGAACCTTGTGTTCCAACTCAGATATATACCGCATCTTACGTTCTTTTGATCGAGCAGCAGACTGACGGTTTGCCAAGATCCTGAAGTAAAACAATTGCTCAAGATTAAAAATCAATAGATGAAGTCATTTAAGTAAATCAGTCAATGACATAACTTGCACATACCTCTTTGCACGCTTGGGATCAGTTAAAGCAATCTCAGCTAGCTTGTCATTTGCCATAATTTTCTTCAGTTCAGCCCCACTGAACTCACCATTACCAAACTCCAAGCTGAATGGAGCTGAATTACCATCAACTAGATTGTTTGGAGAAAGTTGCCCGGGACGAACACCAGGTGGTGTAGGAGGCATTTTGGGTGACTCATCACCAAACTGCAATTTACCCATGAAACTATCCATGGAGATACTTCGGTAATGTCTGGTAGTTGGAGCAATATCTCCCCCTGCAGTCCGTTTGATCCCTTCCCTCTTCTCAGTAGAGGAAGTCAATCCAGGCATTTCATTTACACTGCTTTCTGCTTCATTATCACTGCTGTCACCCCCTGTCTTTGTCCCACTACCCCTACTATCCAAATCCTCCCGATTCTCAAGACCATTCTTGTCGTTGGTCCCTGAAGAGTTGAACAAATCAATACTGTCCAAATTCATATAAGCAGAAAATAAATCATCCACAGTGTCTCCTTCGGACTTCCTTTCACCCATTCCTTCCAAATTGTTATCGATGCTTTTCTCCAAACTAACTTCTCTTTTAACAAACTGGCTGGCCGGCTTGAATACGCCCGCATTCTCTTTACTACTTGTTGATCGCTCCAATCCACCTGAGCCACTAAAAGGGAGAAGAGGAGATGAGTGAATCATCGAAGATAATCCAAATGGAATGTCACTATTAGACCGCCTATGGGCTGTACGAGGGGGTAAAGCATCTCCCATCTTATGAGAATTGGTCCTCATATACGGCGAGGGAGGCAACAGAGCATGTGAACTGGCATCCCTATCCTCCATTGATGTATCTGCAGAAACCTGATCTGAATTTGATGTAGATGGGGAGTCACGAAATGGAGACGGGCTTAAAGGGGGCAAAGAATCGAGAGAGAAAAAAGAAGGCTGAGATAACGATCGAGAATGAGTAGGCACTGGGTTATAACTCTGCTGGTTCATCGGACGCGAGATCGGGATCTGAGAATACGGTGAGATTGGTGGGATCTGCGGCGAGTTGGGACAAGGCGGTATCCCAATTCTTCTATTATTATCTCCAAGAAAATTAGACTGAAAGTGCTGTGGACGGCCTTGTGAGCAGTTCATTTGAGAAATTTTAAGTTGATCCATAGAGAAATGATGCTTTAAAGCAGAAGAGGAAGATGTTCCAAACGAACATTGAAGATTTCGTATGTTATCAGTATGAGCGTCTTCAGTATCACCCATTTCCTCTCAAACACTAACGCAACACTGAGCGATAATGCTCGAGGAAAAAAAAAAGCCTAAATCACCACTTCACAAAGCTACGAAAATTGAATTCCAATCATAAACACAAAAAATCACCCATTCAATCTGCAAGCAACGCATTAAAACAAGGAAAATTTCAGAAACTGAACCTAAACAATCACCAAAGCAATGTAAACAGCTACATAACATTAAAAAGTAAAACAACGAGTGTTCATTGACCATAATGGACACTTCGTGACGGTTCGTAAATACCTCCTAGCCAGTAGTGAGAAACTCGACAATGGCGTCCACGAAAGCTAGCGAAGTTCAACGACACAGAACAGAAAAGGATTCAGTCATAATTGTCCGCCATTTCTAGAAGAAGAAGAAGCATTTCCGGTCAAAAACCAGCGGCAGAGCTTTAAACTAATTTTCCGGCGGGAATCCCGAGAACACGCCGGCGATTTCTCTCTCTAAAAATTTCTCTCTCTCTCTCTCGCGATGACGATGACGACTCCTCCTGGTACACCGATTTTCATGACGCGTACGCGTGAATTTAATAAGAATTTGCATTTCACCCGAATTTGCATTTGCCATACATTTTAATTTCATTCCGACCGCATTTCGGCCCTTTTTTTTTTTATTTATTTTTATTTTTTCACTCTGGGAATTAAATTCGGTAACATTACAGATCGGGATAAGGTAACTAAAAATTTTCAATTTCTTATCTTAAAACATAAAAATAAATGAAATTTGGATTGTACTTTTTTTTTTTAATTTCAAATATTAAAATGTTTTTTTTTTCTCTTACCATAGTGAAATTTCCATTTAGAGGACCAAATTGGAAAAATCATTACTTCCAAAAAAAACTTGAATATTTGTTTTGTATATTAAAAATAAGTGGTTTTTTTTATAAAAAAAATACCTAATTGGATCTCACATCTTTAATTAGGTCAAATCTTCTTGGTTGATGATACATGTAATATATTTTAACCAATTAAACTATTGACCTTGACCTATATGCTCAGTTTAAAAGGTTTATCTTTAGTTAGGTTGTGGTTGCACATTTATCTACTTATTAAAAAAAAGATGCAAACATTTTTCTAAATTCGTGGTTTTTTTTTTCTTATAATCAAACTATAACAAATTAATTTCAAAATCATTGTTATACGTCATTTTGCATCATCCCAGAAATTGAGCAACAAAATGAAGCCACACGGATCAAGCACAAAAAGGACCACGAGGAACCAGAACTCAAAGAGATATGATGCCAAAAGGATTGGGTCAAGCCAATCCTAAGTCTGGCCGAGGCCGGCCAAGCTCAAGCATTCGAGCTTGTCCTCAACTTGGCCACTTTCAGTTCCTGAAGTCTCATGCCAGCCATGGACAACAGAATTGGACCTCAAATAGTCATAAAACAGGTAAAAACTCTAGAAAAGGGAAAGGGTATACAAAGATTTCTTCAACCTTGGAGAAGGGATTGGGAACCCTAACTTTTTGCACTTTTTCTTCTTCCTCTAGCTCTCTACTTGCCATCATCTTCCTTTAACTTAAGCATTAGAGTCAGTGTGGCAGGCACCACACTAGTGTGTAGTGTTTGCTCGTTTTGCAGGTCACGTCTTTTCCTATAAATAAATTCACGTCGTTGTCACGTGAAACTCAGGTGAGTTTCCTGTCTTGATTTTGGCATCAACAATCATGTCTCAACAAATCAATGTATAAGTTTGACTATTAAACGAATCTTTCAAAACTTATCAATTTCAACCAAAAAATAAATAACCTTATATATTGTCTCTCTCTATAGCTATTTTATTTTGTACTACATGCCTAACATTGCACGAGACTGTTAAAACTTACCATATTTATCGAAGTCTAAGGTTAACATTTTTTTTGTAGAACTTTGGCATAATTGGACTCATAGCTTCACACAAAAAGACCTAATCCTAATTGTTGTTATTCATTGGGCCATATGGTCAAATCGAAACAAAGCCAATCAGAATTCGAAACTCCCAAATTTATTCTTCAAAATCTCTTTGATTAAAAACTATTTTGCAGAACTTATGGAATCTTCCTCGCTCCACCCAATGGCTGTACAAAGACATCTTTGCCAGTCTCGACCTCTTGGCTTCCCCGTTCATTTGATTGGGTAAAAATCAATACTGACAGTTCTTAGTCTTCATATTCTCTTTCTGGTCTGGGAGCCATTATCCGAGACTCTTTTGGATCTCTCCTTGCAGCAAGAGTTTCTCCATCTTCCTTGCTCATTTCCTCCCTTCATTCTGAAGCTTACGACTCTTCGAGATGCTGTCCCTTTTGCTCCGAATCTCGACTTCCAGAAGATTAAGATAGAATCTAACTCTGCTATGGCTATCAATGCTCCTCAGAAACCACACAACTATTCGAACGAATTGGACACGCTTATTGTGGAAATTTCATCTCTACTTCGAAATTTTGAAGATTTACAGTTTTAACAGTAAAAAATGGATTGTAACATAGTTGCTGACTCTTTAGCATCTTTTTCCCTTCCCACAAATGCCCTTGTTGAATGAGGCCTCCTTTATGGCTTTCTACTTTGGCTAAAAATGATTTTCAGTGTATTTTTTCCTTTTGTTTAATAAGGGTTGATGTTTAGATTTTTTTTTTTTTCTAAAAAAGTTACATTTATCTAAGTCCTAGGTTTTTTTTTTTTTTTTTTTTTTTATTTTATTTTAAATATAGTTTAAACAATGAAATATGAGTATGGATTTTAAAGCTTTAACTTGCTAATTGAGCTTGCTAATTTTTTTTGAAAATACTAATTGAGCTTGCTTATATTTGAAGATCTAAAATTTAATTTTATGATATAAGAGGTATAAAATAAGAATTAATTCAAATCAGTAGTATCCAAAAATATTTTTCCATATTTATTTATGTTCAAAAGGTATATTTATTGCATCAATTGAATTATAAATGAGAAAAATACACTTTTAGTCTCCGAGATTTGGATTAGATTTTATTTTGGTTACTGAGTTTTCAAATTCGACAATTTAACCTCTGAAATTCGAATTTTGTTTCATTTTGGTCCATCAGTCAAATTTTCTATTAATAACTAACAGAATGTTCACGTGGCACTGATTTTTTATTTAAAAAATATATTTTTTTATTTTTAAAAATAAAAATATTAAAATAATGAAAATATTATTATTTTTATATATATTTCTTCTTCCTCTTCCTCCTTCTTCTTCCTCTTCCTCCTTCTTCAACTTCAACTTCTTCAACCACCCACCACCAAACCCCAACAATTTTTTTCTCTTTTCTCTCTTCTTTTCTTCCCCTTTCTCTACATTTTCTTTTTTTTAAAAAAAAAATATATAAAAGCCTCCTCCCTCGTTTCTGCGCCAACTTGAGCGAGTTATAAATGATGATGATGATGATGAAGATGAAGAAGAAGAAGAAGAAGAAGAGATGGTGAGCTAAATGGAGACGGGAAATGGTGAGCTAAATGGAGACGGGAAATGTATTCTCCATCTTGTTCCACATTGAGATGGTGAGCTAAATGGAGACGGGAAATGTATTCTCCATCTTGTTCCACATTCCACCACCCCGTTTATTTTTTATTGTTTTATTTTCTGTGAGCTAAATGGGGATGGGGAAAAGTTTTTATTTTTAACAATTTACATAATAATTGGATATGTTTGAATTATATGGTTAAACATTTGAACTATATATATGGATAATAAGATAATTTGATATGAAATATTATTTTATTTGTATTAAAAGTTTTAAGAATTTTATCTTTAAATAGAGGTTTTTTTTTTTTTAGAAAATTAACTAATTAAATGATGATTTTCCGTGAATAATTAACTATCAAATTGAAAAATAATAGTATTGTCCATGAAAAAGTTAACCTTCTAATTGAAAATTAATCCAAAAAATCATTTAATTTAGTGGAGATTAAAAAAGAAAAAAAAAACGAAATGTGGAACGATCCTCGTGAATTCCCGCCTCGATCCCTACAAAATTTAATGGGAAGTTCGTAGGGATAGAGATTGAAATGGGGGTGGAAACAGGAAAGGGGAAACCATCTTTGTCTTTGCCCCGCCCCGCAAACATCTCTAGGTTGAAGATTCTAAAGGTAAATTAAAGTTTCAACTTGGTAACCTATAAAAAGAAGTTATATAGTTTAAAAAAAAAAGTTATAAGAGATATCCTGACCATTGAACTCTGTTTTATTTAGTTCAAAGGTAGAGATAAGAGATTAAACAAACCTTATATTTCAGTAAAAGTAATAGTTGTCTTACCTATTAAACGATACTTATATTTCAGTAAAAGTAATAGTTGTCTTATCCATTAAACGATGCTCAAATTCACAATTACCAAACTAGGTTGAACTTTGACAATAGAATGCAAGTATCGAAATTGATAGAACCTATCGAATTAAGTAAAAAAATAGTTTGAACTAAGATAGTAAATGACATTCACGATAATTGAATTCAAAATTTACTAACAATTCTAAACTAGACTATGTTCGCATCAAACGACGAGATATGTTGAAAGAGATGAAGTAAACTACTTTTTTCTTTGCAGAAAAAAAAGGGCCAAATTGTAGAGAGTACTATGATTAAAAATGGTAACAAAACACAACATTATAAACAAGCCATAATATCAATATGCTATGTTTGAAAAACCACACAATATGACTATAGTTTTTGCAAATATATAAAAGTTCCAACATATTAAAATTATATTATTTTTCATTTAATGAAATTTATTATTTATTATAGATAATAATAAAAAATGATACAGCTTGTAAGATGTTGTAATTTTCTATAAGGGGAAGATTTATTTGCAACTTGAATTAATTATATTGTAGATATGGTAGGCATTTAATCCAAACTTTGGAAACTTCATAAAATTTCCTTTCAAATATTCTCATGATTTGTTCCTATAAATGTCACCCACTTGTTCACTTCTTTCAAGCAATTGCAATGTCATGATTGATCTCATCCAATTTTAATAAAAAAAAAAAATTAAAAAAAATAAAGAATTCACTTAATAAAATCTTCATTCAATCTACCAAACTTGACGATTCTAAGTTAAATTACAGTCGAACTTTTAAATTTATATCTATTTGATTTTTGAATTTTAAAAAATGTCTAGTGCATCATTGAACTTTCAATTTTACGTCAATGGGTCTTTGAAATATTATTAAAAATTGACCAATCTATTAGATATAAAATTGAATTTTATGTCTTATGAGACCAAATTTTTTTGACTTTGTTTAAAAAATGTCAAATAGGCGAAAGACCTATTATTAGACACAAATTGAAAGTTGAGAGACTTATTAAACACAAATTGGGACCTTAAACTTTCAATTTTGTATCTAGTAGGCTTGTGAATTTAAAAAAAATGTCGAATGTGTGTCAAAGACTAATTGAAAGTTGAGGGACATATTGAACACAAAAGTAAAAGTTTAAGGACCTGCTAGATATTTTTTAAAATTCAAAGATCTATTGGACACATTAAAAGTTCATAGATCTATGTGACACGTTTCAAAATTTAAAAACCAAATTGATATATTTCTGAAAGTTCATGATCTAAACTTATAATTGAATCTTTTTTGTTTTGTAGGTTTTTGTTTTGTTTTGTTTTTTTTTTTCTTTTAAAGAGAATTTAGAAGTGTTGGATGATTTTTAAACTAAAAAAATATATAAATTTAAGTCAAAAAAAGGGTAATTACTCATTTGTCTTTATCCTCTATTGTTTTGAAATAGAAACAACGAGTTCCTTGAAATACAAGCGTGTGGTAAAGAATGTTCTTTTTCTTTTTTTTTTTAATTAGCTAAAAACATCTTTTGAATATAAGCCAAATTTTTGCTCAAATTTTAACAGCATTTAGTAGGCATGGAAATTCACAACAAATTAACAAGAGATATTAAAGAAAAAAAATAGTTTATAAAGAAAGCCTTAAATTTTCTATTTTGAAATCTCATGCGTAATTTAAAATTATATTTAAAGAAAAAAAGAGAATATTGTAAATTAAAAAAAAAAAAAAAAGCATCCTTTTCTTTTTAGGAAATTTGTTCCAAAAATACACCAACATTATCAAGTGCGTCTCATTAAACAAAAAAAAATCTTGAAAAAAAAATATTTAAGAAAGAATAATAAAAAAAAGTAAAGTTCATGATTGTGAATATTATATATTAATTTAATTTATCGTAAAAAAAACTATATAATAAAGTAAATGGATATATATGAATTAGTAGGATAAAGGCATGGATTTTTGAATCACACATGTTAGTCGCTTACCATTAAAGTTAGGCCAAGAAATAATTCGTATTATTTTATTAAATTTAATCTAACCAATTGGAAAAAATTGCTTGCACGTTTAACAAAAAAAAGAATCTGATTCTTTTTTTTTCACAAAAAAGAAAAAATCATAATATCAAGAAAAAGAAATATTAAAAAAAAAGATTAAATTTTTGATTTGTGGGCAGCCCTCATGATATGGAAACGTAAAATTAGCTCTTTGGTATTTTTTTAGAACACGTTTTACGAGAAAACCCTTTAGTTGACTTTTCTTTTATTTTCTTGATTAGTGCCGTTGATTTCTATTTTTTAAAATTATTGGTTCAATCTTATATTCTTATAAAATGATTTTTTTTTTTTGTTCCAAAGAGGTTAATTTTTTTAGTATAAAAATATTGAGGGGAGATTTGAAGATATTTTAGGACTCGTTTGATAACGTTATCGTTTCCTGTTTCCTGTTTCTCGTTTCTTGTTTCTTGTTTTTTAAGAACTAAAAACAGAAACATGTTTGACAACTATTTCTGTTTCTTGTTTCTCTAAAAAAAAGAAACAGAAACAGAAACAAATATGTGTTTGATAACTATTTCTCGTTTCTTGATTTTTAGTTGAAATAAAATTTGGTACATATAATATAAAAATTATATATAACATACATTAAAATTATAGTTAGAGGTTGTCGGAGGCGGAGGTCAGCGGTGGTCGGTAGTCGGAGGTCGACGGTGGTGTCCGGTAGTCGAAGGTCGACGATAGCGATCGGTAGTTAATGGTCGAAGGTCACGATCGGTCGGCGGAGGCCGGTCAGTGGAGGTCGGTGGCGGCCGATTAGCGAAGGTCAGCGGCACCCGGTAATCAGAGGTCGACAGTGGCGCCCGATAGTCAGAGGTCAACAGTGGCGGTCGATCAGCGGAGGTCGGCGGCGACCAATAGTTAAAGGTCGACGATAGCGGTCGGTCGTGGACAGTAGTCAGAGGTCGACGGAGGTCGGCGACGACCGATAGTCGCAGGTCGAAGGTGGTAGTCGGTCAATGGAGGTTGATAGTCGGGGGTCGACGGTGGCGCCCGGTAGTCAGAGGTCGATAGTGGCAATCGATCAGCAGAGGTCGACGACGGCTGAAAGTCAGAGGTCGACGGTGGTGACAAGTCGGTGGAGGTTGATGGCGGCCAGTAGTTTGAGGTCAATGGTGGCAACCGGTTGGTGGCAGTCGGTCAGCGGAGGTCGACAACGAGGGGTCATCGGAGGTCAACGGCGACCGGTAGTCGGAGGTCGATGGTAGCAGTCGGCCGCGATTGGTAATCGGAGGTCGACGGAGGTCAGTGATGAGCGGTAGTCGAAGGTGGATGGTGGCGGTCGATCAGCGGAGGTCGACGACAGCCAACGACAGCTGATAGTGGAAGGTCGACGGTGGTGGTCAATCGATGGAGGTCGACAGTGACCGGTCGTCAAAGGTCGACAATAGTAGTCAGCCGCGACCAGTAGTCGGAGGTCGACGGAGGTCGGCGACGACCGATAGTAGGAGGTGGATGGTGGCGATCGGTAAGCGGAGGTCGACGGCGGGCGGTCGGCGGTGGTCGACGGTAGCGGTTGACCGCGGTCGGTATTCGGAGGTAGACGAGGCGGCCTGTCGGTAGAGGCTGGTAGTCGGAGGTTGACGGTGGCGGTCGGTCGGTGGAGGCCGGCCAGCTGAGGTCGACAACGGTCAGAGGTTGACTGTAACGGTCGGCCGCGACCGATAGTTGGATATCGACGATGGTGGCCTGTTGACAGAGGTCGGCGACGACTGGTAGTCGGAGGTGGACGGTGGCGGTCGGTCGGCGAAAGTCGACGACAGCCGATAGTCTGAGGTCAACGGTGGTGGTGGTTGGTGGAGTCGACAGCGGCCGATCGTCGAAGGTCGATGGTAGCAATCGGCCGTGACCGGTATTCGGAGCTCGACGATGGTGGCCAGCTATGGAAGTCAGCAACGGTCGATACTCCGAGGTCGACGGTGGCGATCGGTCGGCGGCAGTCGGTAGTCGAAGGTCGACGGAGGCGGTCAGGTTGACGGTGGCAACCGATAGTCGGAGGTTGACGGTGGCGACCGATAGTCGGAGGTCAACGATGGTGGCCAATCGGTGGAGGTCAGCAACGATTGGTAGTCAGAGATTGACAGAGGTGATAAAAAAAGGAAAAAATGTAAGAACTAACATAAATAATAAAAAAAATGAAAGAGAAAGAAATAACGAAAAAAAAAATTTTAAAAAAAAAAGACGAGGAAGTGGTTAAAAAATAGAAGAAGAGAAGAGATTGGTGTAGGAATGAGAGGGATAGATGGATACATGCATGAAAGATAGAAAAAGAAAAACAGAAACAAAATTTGAGAAACAACTTTTTGAGTTTCTCAAATTTGGCCTCTTTTTTAGAAACGTTTCTAGAAATTTAGAAACAAGAAACAAGGATGAGTTATCAAACAAGTCTATTTCTTAAAAAAGGAGAAACAGGAAACATGAACGTTATCAAACGAGCCCTTAATTGCTGAACTAGTTCATATTGACTTTGCAAGATTTTAGTAGTAAGGTTAATTAGCATGTCAGTTTTTTTTAGTTCATCAACTTTTAGGAGTGATGAATTTGAACCTCCGACCTCTTGGTCGGGAGTACATGTTACTGCTGAGCTATGCTCGCTTTGGCCAGGTTTATATGTTGTTAATAATATTAATGTAATTGATTAAATAGAAATATAATCTAGAATTCAAAAATAAAATTAAAATATCAATCTGGATATAATTTAAATAGTTAACATATAAAAAACCAACAAACTTTTGAAGTTTGAAATTCTCATTGCTAGCTCAATTGGCATAAAACTTGTACTATGAATCAAAGGTATGTGATTCAAATTTGAAATTCCCATTTTACGTTTAATTAAACTAAAAAAAAGGTGTGATTTAAAGCTTTCTAAAAAGTGATTAGAGATATCATAAAAAACTCAGTTGCTTCATTCATAATTTATGCGTTTTTTATACATATTGTTGTCTTTTCGCTTATGATTTTATTATTTTATTCATTCTCATAAACAATATATTTTATTCTTATTTTATTCCATTAAAGTGGAATATTATTTAATATCATATAAAAGAAATTTTGGTATGGTGAAAGAATTGAACAACAGATCTCTTAGTCATTGTAAAGTTTTATGTCAATTCAACTATGTTCGTACAATTTCAATAGAGTTAAATCAATGGAAATTTTGACAAAATGGTTATTTAAAAATTTGCAGAAAATAATCAATAATAACTTATTTCCCCATAAATAGTAACTGTTCACACGTAACTTTAGAGATGGAGACACGTGGAATGAACAATATATTTGTATTTATGTTGTATGCGTGTGGGTGTACAATCTCTAACTTTAATCCTTTGATTCTCTCTCTTGTGTGTGAATGTGTTTCACTCGAGGGTTGTAGCGCTTGTTCTCGAGTCTGCAACTTCAATTGATTCTTGGAGCTTTTGAAGTCTTGGAGTCTTGAAGAGTCTTTGGTCTTCAAGAAGTCTTGGGGTCTTGAAGTCTTGAAGAGTCTTTGGTCTTCAAGAAGTCTTGGGGTCTTGAAGTCTTGAAGCCTTGGAGTCTTGAAATCTTGAAGAGTCTTTAGTCTTCAAAGATTGTTGAAGTCTTTTAGTCTTGAAGGGTCTTCAGTCTTCAAGAAGTCTTGGGGTCTTGAAGTCTTGAAGAGTCTTTGGTCTTTAAGGATTGTTGAAGTTTTCAAGTCTTGAAGGGTCTTCAGTCTTCGAGAAGTCTTTGGGTCTTGAAGTCTTGAAGAGTCTTTGGTCTTCAAGGATTATTGAAGTCTTCTAGTCTTGAAGGGTCTTCAGTCTTCAAGAAGTCTTCGGGTCTTGAAGTTCGGGTCTTGAAGTCTTGAAGAGTCTTTGGTCTTCAAGGATTGTTGAAGTCTTCTAGTCTTGAAGGGTCTTCAGTCTTCAAGAAGTCTTGGTGGAGTTTCTCTGAATTCTCTGACTTTGGCTGAGAGCTTTCAAAAATTCTCCTCTTCCTTTTTTTCTGCTCCCCCCTCAAATGAGTAAAGGCCTCCTATTTATAGAGTTTTCCAAAGGCCTTTGCGGGCTTAGGCTTAAATTGGGCTTGGGCCCAACTATTTGGTTTTGGGTTTGGTTTATATTTGACCCAAAACCATATGACCCAAATATTTAAAAGACCCAAATTTGATCCAAATAATTATTTTTTAATTAATTGGTCAAATTAATTAATTTGATCAAAATAATTTAATTTTAATTAATTGATCAAATAGAAATTTGGCTCTATAAATTTATAATTGGCCAATTTTGTCTTCAAATTAAATTTGGGACACATGTCAATTTATAATTGGTCTCAAATTTAATTATTTGTAATTTCGTCATTAATTTTAAATAATGACGTGGCAATTTGTGATTGGTCAAAATTTCTCCTTCAACAGTAACATTTGTAATGTATATAGGTTAAATAAAACCTTAGAATTACACACCATTTTTCAAAATAATTTTAATCAAAACTCTACAAAACAATATTATTGACATGATATTTAACATTTGTATTGTATATACGTGATAAATTTCTTATTGAGTCAATATTTTCTTAAAATTATATTTTTTCAATCAAAGTAATTAAACATGAAGGAATTTCAATCGATCTCCCTTAAGTCATTTTAAGTTTGTCGTTACGAAATTGTTATGGGTAATTTTGGACCCATTCTGGAATCTAAGGAGCTGACGAGGGCAACACGACACGAATTCAAAGACACGACCAGAAAACATACCTTGGAGGAGAAATAGGCCAGAGGGATTGGGCCTTGGCCCAACCCCATGTTCGGCCCGCGCCCCCTCTGTTCGGTCCCTGAAGCCCTTGGGTCGTCCCGGTTCAGCCTGGTACAACTCTGAATTGTCTTCGAGCGCCTGGAAACCCTAGGGCAAGAACAGGTATATAAACCCTTCTTCGTCATTGAAGAAGGGATCCCGAACTCTACTCTCTAAACTCTCTCTCCTTTTCCTCTAACTCTCTGGTTTTGCTCATCTTCCTTTTGCTTGCTGACTTAAGCATTGGAGGTGGTGTGACAAGCACCACACCGGTGTGCAGGTTTTTTTTTGTCTTGCAGGCCACGTCTGCTCCCTCTCCAAACAAATTTACCATTGGTGTCACGTGAAGGTCAGGTGAGTTCTGTCTGTCCAGATGTTGGCATCAAACAGAAATAATAATTTCACAATATGTTATATTAGTAATAGACGTGCTCTCTTAATTATATATATCTTGTTTCTCTATAAATATTGTCATTTTCTTCGGTCTTTTCAAAAATTTATTATTATCAAATCTATTATTACTAAAGAAAGGATAAAATAAAATAAAATAAAATAAAATTTTTTTTAAAAAAAAAACCCCTTGACTACAAGCTTCAATCACCGAGTTTACATTATTAGGAGATTTTATCAGCTTTTTCAAAAAAAAAAAAAAAAAGGAGATTTTATCAGATAGGTTTGATCTCGAATTGAATAATGCATAGATCAAATATGGCATTGATTTACTTATCAAAATATATATATATATATATATATATATATATATATATATATATATGGCATTGATTTTTTAAAAATTAATTTTAAAACAACCGAAAAATATATGAAAAGAAAATTGAGATATTTTCATAAATTGAAATGACTTGGGGACTATATATAAAAAGATATTTTTGTTTATGATAAATATATACATACACGTTTATGTGTTAGTTAGAGCTAACTTAATCTATATGGTGTCTCCACCACCCAACATATGCACGTAAATTAATTATAATCATTCATTAAATATCAAATATTATCTTGTCAAAAAAAATATCAAATATTATGAATTATACATTGTATTATATTATATTATTTAGTGTTTTTTTTCTTTCTTTGTTGGTCCATTAATTAAGCATAAGGGGGAACCGAAATGTCGTGCCCAATTTTACCTAACAAAGAGACCAAGAGATTCAACCAAACATGGTTGCTTCTATCAATATGGAATAGCCCTTCAACGATGGCTTTCAATTTACCACAAAATTATAATTATCTCGGTTAAGGTCCCGTTTGATAACCATTTCGTTTTTTATTTTTGTTTTTTTGAAAATTGTGTTTGTTTTCTTTCAATCTTCTTACAATGGTTTTCATTTTTGTTAAGGAGACATTTGAGTTCCTAGCCAAATTCCAAAAAGAAAAACAAGTTTTTGAAAACTTTTTTTTTCTTGTTTTCAAAATTTGGCTTGATTTAATTTTGAAAACATGGGAAAAGATGTTGATAAAAAAACAAAAAAGTTTGTGGATAAACATAGTGTTTATAGGCTTAATTTTCAAAAACCAAAAACAAAAAATGAAATGGTTATCAAACGGGGCCTAATTATATGTTTAGTCTCTAAAACTTTAAATTTTGTGTCTAACAAGTTCATTGAACTTTCAATTCCGTGTCGATTTAAATTCTTTTTTTATATAAAATTGAAAGTTTAGGGTTTTATTAGATACAAAATTCAATTTTATGTCTAATAAATTGATGGTTAAAAATCATTTTTGGTCATTGAACTTTCATGAAAATAACAATTTAGTCATTGAACTTTGATTTGTAACGATTTAGTCCTTGTACTTTCAAATTTATAACAATTTAGTCCATGAACTTTAATAAGAAACAATTTAGTCCCTATATATACTTTTAAATTTCCAACAATTTAATAATTGTTGCAAAAAAATTAATCAAAATTAAATGTCGATTTTTATTATTTAATGATTACACTTTGTAGCTTATAAACATCTTGAATCCTAAATTAGTTTATTAATCTATCTATGTAAGAAATTTCATTAAATCTTAACATTAATTTTCACAATACTGACTAAATCATTACAAATTTTGAAGTATAGATACTAAATTATTGCATATGAAGGTTCAGAGACTAAATTGTTACAAAATTGAAAATATAGGGACTAAACTGTTACAAATCAAAGTTGAAGAACTAAATTGTTACTTTCATGAAAGTTCAAGAACCAAAAGTGATTTTTAGCATAAATCTATTGATTAAAAAAAATTGAATATATATGAATGACCTATAAGATACAAAATTGAAAATTGAGGGATCTATTGAACATTTTTTAGGCTAAGAGATCTATTGGAAACAAAAAATTTAGAAATTTATTGTTAGACACTTTTCAAAATTCAAAAACATACAAGACTAAACTTGTAATTTAATCCAAATATTTACTCACATATTTTATGATCGGTTAAACTATCAATTTTGCTCATATGTTTTATTTTTTATTTTTACTTATTTATTTATTTTTTGAAATATTTTGCTCATATAGTTGATGTGAGATTTTCCATTTGGTTCCTAAAATCAAATCTCACAAATAAACTAAAGTGAAAATTAAACCTAAAATAATATAATTCAGTTTCACTGAACCTTGAATAAGTTATTCAAATTGTCCTTATTTCAAAAAAAAAAAAAAAAAAAAAAGTTATTCAAATTGTCCTCAAAAAAAAAAAAAAAAGTTATTCAAATTAGAAATTTATCATCTAATCAACCATAAATCACTCAAATCTTAATTAATAAAATATTCAAAATCAACTCCACATGAATATCCAAATCGAACAAGGAAAATATCTAATCTTAGCCACAATATCAAGCACAAAGAAAATGTATAAACCAACAACATATGTTTGTGATTATTTAAAAAAAAAAAAAAAAATAACATTTGTGATTAAAAGGAAATTTTTGCTTCACTTAGTCAAATACATAAGTAGCTAGAAATGTATTTTCTTCTTTTCAAGAAAAAAAAGGGGAAAAATCAATTTTGACCCCTAAACTTAGCAAGTTGTATCAATTTTAACCCTGAACTTTCAATTTCATCAAATTGAACCCTAAACTTAACAAATTGTATCAATTTTAACCTCAAACTTGCTTAAGTGTTGCAATGTAGACCTTTGGTTATTTTTTCATTTGAATTGCCATTAAAGCATGTAATTGACAATTTCCTTTTTTTTTTTTTTTTTAAATTCACATTGCACATGAATTTTGGTGTTTTGTAAGAAATTTGTTGGAGGAAATCTTGAAGAAATCAAATATCTCAAACTATTCTCCTCATTGTTATCCAAAAACAAATCACAAAGTTATTGGCAACAAGAAAAATCTAGCAAATATGAGAAATAAAAAACTCAAAATTTCTTTGTTTCCATTTCCTACCTTTGTACATTATTCTAATTAGCAATAAAGAAAAGTAAAAGAAGAAGAAAAAAAAAGCCCACAAAGTTCTTAGCTACAAGAAAAACCCAACAAATATTTGAAGATAAAAAACCTCCAAAGTTGCTTTACTTTTGAAATCTTAGTGAGCAACAAAAAAGTCCTCACAAAGTTCTCAACGAGAAGAAAATGTCATCTAAAATAAAGTCAATTCGAGTGAGATATGAATTAAGAAAAAAAAAGGAAAAAATAGTCAATTACGTACGGTGGTTCAAACAGAAAGTTAATCAAAGGTAAACATTGTAACACTTATGCAAGTTTGGGGTTAAAATCAATACAATCTGATAAGTTTGGGGTTCAATTTGATGAAATTAAAAGTTTAGGGTTAAAATTGATATGACTTGCTAAGTTTAGGGTTCAATTTGATGAAATTGAAAGTTTAGGGTTAAAATTGATACAACCTCCAAAGTTTAGGGTTAAAAATGATTTTTTTCCAAAAAAAAAAAGATTTTCTTTACAAGGGAAAAATTATTAGTATATTTGTATTTCAATCAACTGATTTTCTTTTTCCAAGAATAGAGTTATTGAAAAGTTAAGACACAAAACAAAATCAGGTTAGGAAGTTGTCCTACACATGTACTATAAAGAATGTTTTTTCTAGTGTAACAACATTTTTTTTCTTTGACAATGTGTGCGGAGGGGGATTCAAACCACATATCTTGTGGTTATGGATACAACTTTATGTCAGTTGAGCTAAGCTCTTATAACAACATTTGGATGTAGGAGATTCGAACCTTTAATCTCTTCATCGAGAGTATATACATGTCAATTCTAAGCTGAGTCACGACAATGAATGTTTAGTAGTGCTCTATTGAGCAAAATACATTTTTTCATTTGGTCCAAATTTAAATTTTATGTGCTTATTCTATTTTAGTTTTTTTTTTTTCTAAGATATTCTATTTTAGTTATTAAGGCCTCGTTTGATAACTATTTGGTTTTTGAAAATTATGCTTGTTTTCTCCCAAATTCCCTATAATGGAGTTCATGTTTATTAAAGATCCATTTGAATTCCTAGCCAAATTCCAAAAACAAAAATAAGTTTTTGGAAACTACTTTTTTTTGTTTTCAAAATTTGACTTGGTTTTTGAAAATAAGGAAGAAGGTAGCTACTAAAACAAAGAAACTTATAGATGGAAATAGGTATGTATAAGTCTAATTTTTCAAAAACCAAAATCCAAAAACAAAATGGTTATCAAACGGGGCCTAAGCTTTTCTAGAACCGTTTATCTAATCAATCATTGACTTTAAAAAAAATTTAAGATTTTAGTCCTTGTCTTAAAAATGTTAACATATGTGGGGTACCTATTATTTGAATCGAATAGGTTGGCTGAGGTGAGTATTTAGCCGAATAAATATTAAAACACAAACCGGAACCTTTACAACTCGATTTTTCCTTACCTATTACACAAATTATGCCTTAGGGAGCCTTGAGCCTTTTCTTTTGCCATTGCTCCATCTCCTCCTATGTGTTTATCTCTATTTCCTAGGACTGTATAATCAAATCATAATTGACACAATAGAAGTCCTTTCTTTAACAACGATCAAATCGTATCAAAACTTGATAGTTAACTCGATGAGTTTATGTAGTTTTAATACAACCCGATCATGTTAGCACATTAACACGCATATCTAAAACCATATTATCCATCAAACAATTGGAGAAAATTTCCAGTACTACCGTAGTATGAATATTCTTTCAATTTATTGTTTGTCACGTCATCATCCTTTGAAAATAATGTAGGGTTCACTTGAAAAAAATTATAGTACATACTCCTCCCATTCAAAGTTTGACACGTCATTTAATGATCATTTTATATATTTCATTCCATGGGTCTCACATCATTCTTAAATACTTATTTCATAGCAAAAAATGAATGGAGGTGGTATGGAAAATTTTCCATACTACTGTAGTACTAGAAATTTTCCTGGTATACTAGCATTAAAGATAAATTTATGAAGAAAATTTCAAGTACTATTATAGTACACTACAATTTTGCCTTGTAAATATATCTTTAGTGTTGTTGGACCCCACATAATTTTTCACATGATGATAACGTGCCAAACAATAAATGGAAGAAATATCGTCCCTAGTATGGTAGTATTAGAAATTTTCCTATAGTTTCATCCCATGCATGCATGACAATAAGGAAGGAATGATTGTTAGTCAAAAGTGTTGTTTGGCAAAACCTTGACCTATCTCCAATTTTTAATGTGTTTTTTTTTTTTTTTTTTTTGGTGGGATTGTATGTAATATTTGAAAGTTGTGTTTTAATTAGGTAGATTGGAATCAAAATTATTGTTTCTGTTATTTGATTGGACAAACAGGTTTCAAAATCATTTCTCTTTCTTCTTAAGGAACTCCAAAGTTTTCTCCAAAGTCAAAAGTTTTCTCTCTCTATCAAACAATTTTTTTTTCTTTTTGTGTGAGTTTCTCAATTATTCATTTATTCCATTGTTTAATTTGTGTCAGAATTGTTGGGATATTTTCTGGAATATATTAATGTACCTTTCATTTTTCATTTTTTATATTTTTTTTGAAAAACAATGTCATCATAGTCATGATATATTTTTTTTTGAACCTTGCTCAAAATGTATCAACAAAATAACTTCAAAATGTGAGGGAGGGGAGATGAAACATATAAATATTATTTTAGAAATTGATATAAAATATAAACAAAAAAAAATCAATTTTGTCCATATCATTCCATCAAACAAGTGTAAACCTCTATAAACTCATTAATTTCAATAAAATCAAGTTTGACACAAAATTTAGTTTGATGAATGCACAATTAATCAATGAATAATCGATAAAATTTACAAATTTCAAACTCTAATATCATTTTCTCTCAAATTGTATCAATTTTGTATCATGTGTTTATGTTTTTATATAATTCATTAATAAACACGTCTGACCTTTTTTTTTTAATGATCTTTAGAACAAAAACTTGGTAAGAAGTTTAAATTGCAATCCTTTTTGAAGTTAAAAGTTAAGATTACAAAACTAATCTAAATTTCAGGCAATTTCATGAAATTGAAAATTTAAGGTAAAAATTGATACAACCCAACAAGTTTAGGGGCGAAATTGATTTTTCCCTCAAAATATATCATTAGTCTAATTATTTTCAACTTTAAATATTTACGGTTCTAAATTTTTTTTTTTTTGAAACAATTTACGGTTCTAAATTTTTGTCAAGTATTTTTTATATAAAAATATACATGATACAAGACACGTTAGAACTATTACCTATCAAATAATATTCGAATTCACCTCAAAATTCAGAAAAATAAAAAAGGCAAGAAGAAAATGATTAATTTGTTTTTTTTTTTTTTTTTGAGTTTGAGTGGGGTTCGAACCTCTTACCTCTCAATCGAAAATACATGTCAATTACCACTGAACTATGTTCACTTCGACGACTAAAACCCTACTTTGATGTCATCCAAAATAATTGTAAGTTTTTTCTTTTCTTTGCCAACATGTGGGATGAAAAGATTCAAACCACAAACCTCCTGGTCGTTAGTAGAAGCGTTATGTCTATGCTCATGTTTGGCATCCAAAATAATTGTAAGTGTAATAACTAAATTGATTCTTATTTGATTTAGACTAGATTTCTTATACTTATTTCATTTCTACTAAATCTATGGATTATATCTATGTTTTTATCCAAACAAACTCTCGAAAAAGAGGTAATTGGCATGTGCCCTCAACCATGAGGTCAAAAGTTCGAATCCCACACCCTTAAATGTTGTTGTACTAAAAAAAAAAAATCGAAAAGAGGAGACGCTACATTATTATGTGCGTGCTTAAATAATGTCTATACTTTTAATTCATAATAAGGCTAACTCCAACAACTCTATATTTTGAGATTTTTTTTTTTTGCTTGAAAAGGTTTTGAAATCAAGTTAGTTTCATTTCACTAAATAATTCAATTATTTTGCTCTCCTTGAATAATATGGAAACTCCATTTGTGAGTCCAACTGCTTTAGATAAATTATAATACAAACAAAAAAATTGATAATATTAAAACTTATATTTTTTTTATTATCCTCATAATTACCTTATTTTGTTGGTTAGGGTTACAATTAATATGAAATATCTACCAAAAGAAAAATTGATGTTATATCCAACTTATAATCATTGTACTTGTCAAAGTGAGTATAGTTCAGCGGTAATTGGTATGTACCCTCGACCAAGGGGTCAGAGGTTTGAACCCCCCACCTCTAAATGTTGTTGAAGTCAAAAAGAAAAAAAAAATCATCGTACTAAAAAAAACTTATAATAACAAAAAATGCTCATTTTATTTCTAATTTTTTTATTACTTTCTATCAAAATTCATAGCATTCAAATGCATATAAATTCAATAGCCATTGGATTTTAATTATCTATAAAAACTTTGACATATATTATAAGAATTAAATATATAAAAATTAATTCAATTCTACAAAAGAAATTATATATATATATATATATATATATATATAACTCTAATATAATATAAACGAGAGAGACATAATTTTGAGAAAATTATTATTTTAGTAATTAAAAGAGTCAAATGTCCATCCAACCAACCATATGGGCGGCTAAACGCTAACCGGAAAAAAATAATTTGAAAAAAGAAAAAGAATAAAGAAAAGAATTCCTTCTAGCAAAGGGTACGCGATGCTCTCCACGTGGCAATAAGTGCACCGTCGATTCCACTGCCACGTGGGGCCAACTTAGTGGATATAGAAGCACGTGTTGACAGGTGACTAGTACACGTGGCGAGCTATAAGCGGTCCAAGAGAAGAAAAAAGTGAAGAACTTTATTTTATTTATTTATTTTATTTAATTTTTAATATTTAGAAAGAAAAAGGGAAGAAGAAGAGAAAAAAGAGCTTATCCACTCTCATTGAAGTCATTGTCTTAACACTCAATAAAGGCTAATGGGCCATACAATAATAATAAGGGAGGGCCCATTAATGTTTGACAATGAATGTCCCCTTTTGTCATTTTCTCATGATATAATATTATATAATCTAATTCATTAAAAGAAAAAAAAAAAAATTAATAGTACTTGAAATATCAACATCCAATTAATTTGAAAGATCTCATCTCAAAGTTCAAATCCTCAAATTTTTATACATATATATATATTTTTAAGAAGGAAATAGTTTTTTTTTCCCTAATATGAAACAAACAATTGTGCTATGGTATCAATGAATTAGTATGGATTACAATTTAAGGAATAAATGAGTGAAGATTGAGAATTGTAGGGTGGATTTGATGGTTTGACAAGAAAAAGAATATATAAATGAAAATTTAGAGAGATGGAAGAAGCTAGCTAACTATTTTAATAGTTCATGGACATTTGAAAATCTTATTAAATTAAGGTATTTGAAAGCAACTCTAGTTTGTGAGTGTGTTATGTGTCACGAGGATTTGTACCTTTAACCTTTGATAAAGATTAGTAGTACCTTAATTAGTTGAGCTAATTGAAAGTTTGTGTACGGTTTTTAAAAGTTAAAAGAAGAATCAAATTTACATGTATGTTTTCCAATTTGAATGTTTGGAAGTGATTAAACTACTAAGAAATGGAAGAAGAGATCATCGTGAAGAAGCTTTGATTGGAGAGCTAGACTTGAATGTCAAGGTCGGTATATTTTCAAAATCGTCTCTATTGTATGTATATTAAGAAAAAAAAACCAATGAGCCAACGTGGACATAGCTGAACGGTAATTTTGACATGTACTCTCGACTAAGAGGTCAGAGGTTTATTCTTTTACACTAAAAAAAGAAAAAAAAAAAAAAAAACCAATGAATTAGTATACTTCATGTCCAGATCACATATTTGAATTGATTAACAACATGATGCCAAAAGTAGGTTCTTTCAACAAATTTTGAAATTGAGTGTTACGTATGGGGATGGATTGTCTCTTCATTTATTGAGAACAAAAATTATTTTACACTATTGTTAAAGAAAACATATATTTTTAATTATTGTATAGTTTGAGAATACAAGATTTAAGAAAACACTCCTCTTGTATGACATGTAATATTTGCAAATTCTATTGTAAAAATTCTTTTTCCTCTTACTAAGGGGCTGTTTGGGGCACTGAGTTGGTTATAATAGCTGGAAGTTATAATAGTCTGGGGATTATAATAGTCTGTGTTTGGGGTACAGATTATTATAGTCTGAGATAAAATAGTCTATGTTTGGAGTGCAGATTATTATAGTCTGGGATAAAATAGTCTGTGTTTGGGGTGCAGTGTTTGGGATGCAGATTATTTTAGTCTCTATGTTTCAAGCTGACTGTTTTTTTTCCTGACTTTTTTTTTTCCTCATACAACTTTGTACTTCAAATATTAATAAAAAAAAATTGGGTTTAGTTGTAAAAAAAATAAAGTTTTGGGTATAGGGGTTAAATTATGTGTTTAACTTAAAAGAAAACAAAAATAATCTAAAGTAAGGGTTGATTTTCTTTGTTTTAGAGTCATGGTTTTTTCACAAAATAAGTCATTTTATGATTTCATATAGAAAAACTATATTTGTTTCATTTCTGTATTTCCAACATAAAAATGGTAAATGCTTATTCAAAACTCATTTTACTTTCATTATCAAAAGAATCAAATAAAATAGAAATCACATAAAATAAAAACTTGAGTACTATTTTTTTTTTTAATTATTATTATCATGGTAAACTTAAATATTTGGAATGAAAAAAATGGTACAATAAAGGTAATCGTTCATATACTTCATTATCAAAGGTAATTATGTAATATTTCTTAAAAAAAAAAATAATTATGTAATAAAACTCCATATTTATATATGTACAAAGACAACCTAGTATCTAACTCCCTAGAAATTTTTCGACTTTTCCGACGACCACCAACAAAATTTTCAACGACCAAAAATTTCTTTCCTCTTTTTTCCTTTCATTTCTTCTGCCTCTTTATTTTTTTCTTTATTTTCATTTTTTATATTTTTCGAAATGAAAATGAGAAGAAAGATTTAAAAAAAAAAAGTCGTTTGAAAGTCATCGGTGATTGCAGGAAAAGTGGTCGGAAAGTCGACGGTGGTCGCCGGAAAAGTTGTCAATGGTCGCTGGAAAATTTGTCGGCCGGTTGTCGGTAGAAAAGTCAATGAGTCACATGGAAGAAGAGAGAAGAGAGTTACGGTAGAAAATGGATAGAATAATTGGTTGGGTTGAATAGTGGTTACTGTAGCAACACGGGGAGGAAAAATGATCAACTTCACCCCTTATTTTTGTTGATGCCCCAAACACTGTGTGGGTTATAAATATAATAGCTCCCACTATTATAACCAACACAGTGGGCCAAACGGCCCCTAATTGTGTATCATAAGCCAACATGAATATAACTCAACTGACATAAAATTTGTATTAGTGATCAAGAGGTCCGTAGTTCAAATCCTTTACCCTACATGTTATAAAAAAAATTGTGTACCATAAGATTTTAAAGTTAAATATGTATTATTAACCTATATTATAGTCCATTTGCTAATTAATGAACTATGTAATTTTGAAATTTTAAAGGCTATCTCTCAAACAAATTAATGAACCATGTAATTTCAAAAATTCAAATCCCCCTCCCACATGTGATAAAAAAAAAATGTACCCTGACTTTGAGGTAATTGACATATAGTATGGAACGAGGTAAGAGGTTCAAATCCTCCCTACCAAATGTTGTTGAACTAAAAAAGAAGAAAAACCTACAAATCAAAAAACAAACTATATAATTTTTAAGTCTATTTGCAAATTTGAGCTTACTTTAAATGGCAAGGTATCAATGTTTTCCCTCAAAAGGAGTAGGTTCCAATCTTCATCCTTTTGTCAAAGAGAGCATAGCTTAGCAACAATTGACATGTACTCTCGACCAAGAGATCAGTGTTTGAATCTCCTACTCCCGAATGTTGATGAACTCCAAAAAAAAAAAACTTCACCCTCTCATTTGTTGTAAATTGTAATGTGATATTTTGAAGAAAATAAAATTCACGATCTTGCAAATTATTCTTTTAAACAGTTTATATACGTGTAAACAATTCGTTTCGGGGACAAAGTAAGCATCGATTAAAAGGTAAGAGATTTAAATCTCCAACCTCAAATATTGTTCAGGTCGTTTTTAGGTGACCCAAGTTAAAGAAATGAATAGGTAAAAATTGTTTGATCACCCAACAAAATCAACCACCAATTTGACAAAATAAATCCCAAATCAAATGACTAACAAGTTGTGTATTTTTTTTTTTTTTAGTATTACAAGTTTTCTATTCTATAACATACGAAACTAACCGAAATTCATTGCTCAAATTGATCAAATTAATCAATCTTAGTCAATTTCATCATTTCTTTCAGAGTTTTGCCTTGCATTTCCTATCAATTTTAAAATCAAACATCACAAATTTTAGACTAATAATTTTCAACCTCAACAAAAACAAACTCAAATCTATTGAAAATGGAAAGTCAAACATTTTAAAAAGATGATTTTGAAAGGTTGATTTATACCCACTTTGTCAAAGTTGATTATATGAGACAAATTAGAGAGACAAGAATTTGTTGAATGGAAAATGAAGAAACAAAGAAGAATTTGTTAAATGTAAAGTGCAAAAATGGGCGGCAATCATGGCAATGGCTTGGGAAAAGTGTAATAGTGTGGGACAATTCTATAACCCAAAAAAAAAAAAAAAAAAAGCAAACTTTGTTTTTATTCACTATTGATCTACGGAGGAATTTATGGGAATTCCGCAGTTTATGGCTTCCAAACTTGCAAGATTTGTCTCCACGTGTTTGCAAGATTCATCTGCATTGAAAGTTACTAGTGCCTTGACCAGTAAACTATATTTTGGTGGGTGAATTACCACTTTTTGACATTTGGAGTTGGTGTCTATTTGGTTGGGGTTTCGCGAGGGGTGTTTTTAGTAACTACTAGGTAATATTTGTGTTAGTCAATTAATGGTCAAATGAGTTCAGGGACCACTTGAAACATTTTTCTAAACTTTATAGATTGAAAGTGTTCATTTTGAAACCTCAAGGAACCAAAACTGTATTTTATCTTTATGTAAGATACAATGATTTTATTTCTATACTTGCATCAGTGTTTGAAATTAGTTTTAAAACATAAGGGTATGTTTGTAATTATGTTGAAACCATAAGATTCTCATATCAATAAGAGTGTGATTTTGGGCATGGATAAGGAAATGAATATTTTGGACCTACAAATTTGGATGATAGATACAAGAATGAATAGATGACTTGGATTTTCCCTAAATATTTTTTCCTTTCAGTTTTGTATCTTTTGGAAGAGATGCAATATCCATCATTTTTCACAAGGTAATGAACAAGGATGTCGCCAAAATGAGCATAGCTAAATTGACATTAAGTTTGTATTAATGATTGAGAAATTTGTGGTTCGAATTCCCTCACTTCACATGATGCCAAAAATAAATAAATAAATAACAACGATGTGAAAGCCCCAAAAGACCCAAAGAAAAGAGATTTAAAGTTTCTGATTGTGGGCCTAAGTGGTAGCAAGCAGGCCCAGACAAGAGATTGGGCCCCAAAATGTAAGTAGTGGCCCAACTAAAACTTGGCCCCTAAAATTGGACAATTTAATCAGATTTTGGGATTGGATTTTGGTATTCAATCTTTTAGATCAGATCGACTCAAAATCCTATTGAGCTAATCCAATCTCTAATATAAAACTAGTTTGCATTTTTAACTTTTGATACATGCCAAATTTGAGCTAAGTTTGAATTGAGCTTGAGCTAGCTTTTGAGCTAAGAAACTTTCGATGAGCCTAAACTAGATTAGAGTGAATAATTGGAATGTCAAATTCTAATGTTGAAGGAAAATGGTAGAGATGGTACCAAGAGTCCTTCCTCATAAGTCAATAAGACCTGAAAACAATGTGGCTGGACAACACTAAAGAAGAACTAACCTAAGCTTAGTTTAAATCAAAAGTTTGAATCCTCGTCTTGGTTTAAACTTCAACTCGAAACTAGAAATTCCGAGAGGGCAGGGAGGCCCTTCTGCTGGTGTCAACAAAGAACTCAAATCGGTGAAAATGGGGCAATTGGAACAAAGATGGAGAAGTAAAAACAACTGAAGAAGAATGATACAACACCAGGGAAAAGGAAGCTTCTTACTCCAGTATGAGTGCAAAAAGAGTTGGAGGGTAGGATCTAGATAGGCCAAAGTTAGCGAATTTGCACTCGACCTGAGTCACCGGCCACCATTTGAGCATCTACTTGTCCCCCCTAAAGCTTGATCCTTGAAAGTCACTTTTCAATGCAAAGGTTATAACAGGTTAGCATACGGTATCTCGAGTTCAAATAATCAAATAAACTCAGCTTCATTCTCATCATTTCAGATCCAGATTCTACAGTTCTTTTTCTCTGAAATTCTAATGGGGGAATTTGGCAATTGGAAAAAGGTGGAGGGCGGCAACCCACAACGAGCCTCCAAGGAATTTGCACAAAAGACTGCCGCATTCCTATGGCCATAATTTACAAACATCCCCAATCTACCGTGGTCCATACAGGTTCAGTCTAATCACAATGGAAGGGAAGAGCTCTCCCTCGTGTAGAATTACTTTAGTTGAGCCATGTTACCTACCAAAATATTCAACTGCATTCGAGACGAGCCCGAGGACCTCTGCAAAATGTTCTATTCTTGAAGTTACTTCCTAGCTACCTGATTGTTATGTAGCGATTTGTACCATGTCTCGCCCAGTGGTCCTTAAGATCCACTGGTACTGACAGATCATGCCCTGCTGCTGCTAGCCGACTAAGCAACTTTGTAAAAACGCTTCCACTCATTTTCCGCCCACCCATACGGGCATGGCGTTTATTAGGCATATGTGGAAGTGGATACATGGACATATGCGTGGTGCAACACGATGATTGCCAACCCCCATTCCCCCATTTGTAGCACTGCCTTGCAAGTCCAGTACACGAGCAAATTGGTGCTGGCATAGAAGAGTCATCGAAACTAACAAGATTCAAACCCACATCCTGACCATCCCAGTCAGTTCTGTATTTTGTGCCATCGGTGGCAGCCTGTCTATTCAAATCTTCGCCAACTTTCTTCCTTGGCGGCTTTGATGTCTTTGATGAAACTGTCTTGTTATCCTTCGTTCGTTTTCCCTGTTGAGACTTAACAGCTTCAGAAGCTATAACTGTAATTGGAAAGGCATCAGTTATTTGCACGTCTTTTGTACCATAGGGAGCTTCAGCCATGTTTGGCATATGATTAGATAAATGGTGCAATCGCTTTGTCTTCCGTTGCATCCCACTGCCAAGAGGAAAGTTAGAAGCATTGTCACGAATTTGAAGGGCTGCAAGGGCATTGTCCCTTTCCATTAATGCAGTATCACGCTGTGCAAGTGCCTCATCACGCTGCCGGAGAGCCTCATCACGTGCAGCCAATGCATCATTCTTCTCAGATAGTGCTAAATTTCGCTCCCGAATAGCAGCATCTCTCTCAGCTATAATGGACATGATCTTCTTATTCATGACCAAGGCATTTGGTTCCTTTACGTGATGCGGGGGCACCATATTCCACTGCATACATCATTTCCATTTCATTCGATTTAATTAAAGAGACCGTCTTAATTGAATGCATCAAAAATAAAAATCGAAAAGACAACAAAAGAATAGGAAAATTACTGGCGAGGGGCTCCCTCTGAAATAATCTAGCTTGTGCCGCCCATTTTCATGTTGCCGCCCATCATCCATACTCTCAGAAAATACCGAGATACGCAAATGGATTCAAAATGCTGGTTGGAGTTCAATTCCAAAATACTATCACCATCAACTAACCTTCCAACTCATAATCATCTACTCTGTTTTAACATAAAATAGATAATGTCAGCTAGATTTAGAAAGTGGGAAATATCAACAAGGCTTATCAGCAAAAAGATAGAAATAAGCGAAATAAAATCTCAGCAACTAAGAATGACTAGTAATACAAAATCACAAACATTTAAAAGAAAATTTGAACCTACACTAATAAACTCAAACTAAAGGGAGACCACCTTTTGGTCAATATGAAGATGATAGACCAAAATGAATCACCCCACACCAAAATGAATTTGTCCAGCTACATCTACCATATAATTGAAGATGATATTTTTCGTTTCATTAACAAAGCTACAATCATGATTATAAGTTCTGGATAACAGCAAGGAAGTAGCATGGCCATATCCGGCATCTCATGGGGGCTAAAACAAACATTTATCATATAAGCACATGCATTCCAGTGCAAAGAGAAAGCCTAGGATAATAAAGTTTTTCAGCTAATGATCACAAATGAAAGTACATTCAACTATAAATATATATCGATGAGTTTTTGAACCAGCCTATGCACAGCGCAACTAATCTCACGGGAGAATCACAAGATCCTACTACATTTGGTTGGTTAAGGATTTTGTAGGATATTAAATCCAAGGTGGTAGTCATTATGGCTTGACCTCATCCCCTCTAAGTTCTTCATTATTTACACCAGCCCTTATCGATCCGACCACTAGGCCGATCCATGGTGGTTCAGTTACATATTTATTCAAAACCAAGGTTTCATAAAAAATGCAATGGTTCTTGTGGCATTGCTCTTACAAAAATAAAATCAAAACAAAAACCTAGCCTGACATTTGAGTCTTTTTTTACACTGTGAAAAGAATTAACAGATTTTTCCACTAAATTATATAAAATCTGATTAAATGGTTCATTACCATTCACAGAAGCAAAGTTAAGGTCATATTCCAAAGCAGCATTTTACTTTTAACATCAAGGGATAATCAACTTCGTTCATTCAAGTCTATAACGATTTCTTCAAAGATCTGAACACAAGAAAAAAAAAAAACATAAATTAAAATAAAAATAGAGGTAATCATTATTTGCTCATCTTTACCTTAAAAATTCATATAGAACGATCTTTTATAACATACAGAGTAACAAAACTGAAAATAAACGCCCAACGTAAATTAAATCCATAACATTTTCATCAGAGCTCTCAATACAACAACACAAGCTAAACTAATAATAGTGTCAGACATTATTCACTCAGCTTCACCTTAAAAATCCATAAAAACCTTCTAGCATATAGAGTAATGACATTGACACTCACACTCACATAAACGCACATGAAAAAAGAAATATATATAAAATAGCATTTCCTTCGCATTAAACTTAGAAAGCTAGTAAAATTTCAACAAACAAGTCATAAAAATAACAGCAGTATTTAATGTTCACAAAGGCAGTTCGTTCAAGAAAAAAAAGAAGAGAAACCGCACCGCAATGAAACAGCAGAGGAAGCAGCTCAATCTCCTCCAAATTGACAGAGAACAAACGAAACCTAACAGCTGAAAAAAAAAACGAAGTAACCGCATCAAGCGAAGAAGAACAAGCAGAGAATCCAGAAAAAACGAGTGTGCATGAAGTAGGAGTGACAGAAGGCTAGGGTTTTGGAGGAGAGGAAATTTGAAAGGGAGAAGAAATTGAGCATGAGAGAGAAGAGGAAGTGGAGATGGAAGAAACAAAAACTTACAGATGCATTGATGAGTTGATAGGAACAAGAAATCTCGATCTGACAGCGATGGCAGAAGAAGAAAAATTTGTTGTTGTTGTTGTGATTGAACACAGTCGGAGAAGAGAGAACAGAGAGGAGAGTGGCGAAGGAATGGTGGGTAGCTTCATTTGATGCTCATTCTAATCCTAAACGACCCCGTTGCCTTGAAATTTCCCACGACGTCGTTTTGTTTTTACTTTCTTTTTTTTTTTCTTCGTTGACGTTTTGAGGTTGATTTTCGACTGTCATTTTGTTGTGTTGGTTAAAACTTAAAACTCATTGATTTTGTTCGCAATAAAAAGTGATTAGGTAGAAATTTTAAGGGGTATTTGGGACAACGAGGTGGAGTTGTGAAGTTTGGAATTGTGAAGTCTGAGGAGTTAGTAAAGTTTGTGTGTGGAGTGTAGAGTTGTTAAGTCTGGAGTTAGGAAGTTTGTGTTTGGAGGCGGAGTTGTGAAGTTTGAGTTTATGTTAGCTGTTTTTTATAAAAAAATTATTCATTTTTTTCAAATTGAATTAAAAAAAAATGTTTTTCCATCAATTGTAAAATTGAGATTTTAAGTATGTTTTACCATTTTTCTTTTAAGTCACAATTTTGATTAAAATGAACATTAAAAAACAAAAAACAAAAAACAAAAAAAGTTAGGCTTAGTTTGGCGTTGCTGTAGCTTCTAAAATAATTGTTGTTAACTGTGCTTTTAAGAATATCAACTGTATTACGAAGTAAATTAGTGTTTGGTAAAGCTTTATAGACGAAAAACTATCAAATGAAGTAAAATTATGTTATTTCACGTTTAAATTTGAAATTTATCAAACGTTTTGTCTCTAATAAAGATGTGTGGACCCCATGGGGATCCACCCCTAATGGGACGGGGAATTCTCATTTAGGCAGAGAATGGGGGAGGGAGTGGGGAAAAATATTATCCGTGGCTAAAAATATTTATCAAAAGAATAAAAAAACTAAAGGGGAAAGCCATAATGGAGTTTGTAAACAACACTTGGTTTTCTTATTCCTCACATTAGTAGATAAACTGTTATAAATTGAATTCAATACACTTGAGATATCGTGATGAGAAGGATTACAACAGAGAGTAGATTTACCTAACCAAGCTTAAATCAAATATAATAAAGACACATTTAAGTGTACAAGATAACAAAACTAAAACAGTGGATATACAGTAACCGTCATTGTTACTGATTTTACTCAACAACCCCCACAAACAAGTCGTGGGTGCAAACCGAAGTGCGAGTTTGTCCCGAAGGAATAAGAACTGAGACTGAGCTAACGGCTTGGCTATAAAATCTGCAAGTTGATCATGGGATGTGATATGACGAATGACAAGACAATTTGCAAAGGACCTGATCTCTGATGAAGTGAGAATCGAGCTCAATATGCATGGTAGGACATGGAAAACATGATTGTAAGCCAACATCGCTGCACTGAGGTTGTCACGCCAGATAATGGGAGGAAACCAAAGAGAGACTTTCAATTCAGCAAAAAGAGAGCGTAACCAGATCAACTCACAAACGACATGAGACAGTGAGTGATACTCAGACTCAGTGCTGCTGCGTGCAACCACTACTTGTTTCTTTGATGACCAAGAGATAAGCGTGGAGCCAAGAAACACTAAGTAGCCACCAATGGACAGACGATCATCGACTTCCCAATCAGTAGAAGAAGATGATATGTGCGAGACAAGATTTGTTGTACCCGAGAGATACCTTAGAACTCGCTTGAGAGTTTGTCAATGATGCAAGGTAGGAGCCTCATTAAATTGACTGAGTTTGTTGACGGCAAAGACAATGTCGGGGCGAGTTTGAAGAAGATATTGTAAGGATCCCAACGTGCTGTGATAAAGCTGAGGGTTGGAGAGTAAGGAGCTGTCATTCAGCCGTAATTGCAAGCCAGACACCATTGGAGAATGGGCTGGTTTAAGGTGAGAATAGTTTAGCCGATGGAGAAGGTCACACACATAAGTGGATTGGGAGAGGATTAAGCCTTCAGAAGTGTGATGAACTTGGATGCCAAGGAAATAATGCAGAGGCTCGAAATCTTTAAGAGTAAAAACAAGTTAAAGGTGGTCAATTAATTGCTAAAGCAAAACATCATTGGAGCCAACAAGTATAAGGTCGTCCACATAAATAAGTAAATACATGGATCTATGGGCAGAGTGATAGATAAAAAGTGAGGAATCTGCCTTGGACTGAACAAACCGCCGAGCTAAAAGAGAGGTTTGGAGAGCCTCATACCATGCACGAGGAGCTTGCTTCAAGCCATACAAAGCTTTCTTAAGTTTACATACATGCCGAGGGAGCTGAGAGTCAACATAGCCTTCTGGTTGAACAATATTATATACATCTTCATGGAGTGTGCCATGAAGAAAGGCATTACTTACATCAAGCTGACGAATTTCCCGTTTCCAAGTAATAGCAAGAGAAAGGACAACTCGAATGGTGGAGGGTTTGATAACCGGGTCGAAAGTCTCTCCATAGTCGACTCCATATTTCTAAAGGTAACCCTTAGCCACTAAACGAGCCTTGTAACGCTGTACATTGCCATCAACATCTCTTTTGATCTTATAAATCCATTTGGTACCAACAATGTGCCGTGTAGGGTTAGGAGGGACTAACTCCCACGTATGATTGCGTTGTAAAGCTTGGAATTCTTCAGCCATGGCAAGTTGCCAAGCAGGACAAGTGACAGGCATGAAGTAGTGAGGTCAATGAAGGGTAATTTGATTTTGGTGATACCAGACTTGCCTCTAGTGACCATGGGGTGAAGGTTGGTGGTAGGAGGAGGTTCACAGTGGGGAGGTATAAGCAGTGTAATTGGAGAGGGCGACTGGGAAGGTGATAATGAGAAGAGAGATGGAGGAGGTGTTGGTAGGGGTGGCTGGTAGAAGGGCCTAGTTGGAGAAGCAAGGATTGGGGATGAAGGTTCAGCAAGGGAATTTACGTCCGCAGCTGACAAGAGTAACCATGACAAAATGGTTGTTTCAGTAGTTGAGGTCGAGGTGGATTTTGGCTGCTGGAAAAGGTCTTTGTATGGAAACTCTTGCTTATTGAAGCACACATGTCGTGATACATAGACTTGACCCAACGAGCTCAAGCATTTGTATCCTTTGTGATAATCACTATAGCCCAAGAACACACATTTGGTCGTATGAAACTCAAACTTACGTTGTTGGTAAGGTTGTAGGCAAGGAAAACACGTTGAACATAAGGTCTTCAAGTAGTTATAGTCGGGTTCCTTTGATTTTAGAAGAAAATAAGGTGTGCGTCCATCGATGGTTGGAGAAGGTAGCCTGTTTATGATGTAAACTGTAGTGTGAAACGCTTCCCACCAATAGTGCAATGGCATTTGAGCTTGAGCCAAAAGTGCCAATTTTGGTCGATAATATGCCGATGTTTCCTCTCGATTTTTCCATTTTGAGCTGATGTATGAGGGCATGCTATTTGAGTCTCAATTCCATTATCTTTCCCATATTGAAGAAAAGGTTTGAACTCTCCTCCTCCATCACATCTCACAATCTTTATTGAGTTGCCATATTGTTTTTCCACTTGAGTTTTTAACTGTTTAAATACCTCAAATGTTTCACCCTTAGTTTTAAGAGGATAAATCCAAGTGTACCTTGTATGAACATCCAAGAAAGCCACATAATAATTATAACCATTAGTCGAGTGTATTGGAGCCGGTCCCCACAAATCAGTATGGATCAAGTCTAATGCTATAAAAGCTCTAGAATCAGACAAATTAAATGGTAATCTATGGGACTTTCCATACTTGCAAGCCTCACAAAAGGACATTTTATCATTAGATTTAATGTGTGCATTACAATTTTGGAGAATCTGACTCAAAACACTTGGTTAAGGATGACCCAATCTTTGGTGCACCCCATAATATTCTTGTTTGTTGTAGCATTAATTTGTTGTAGTCTTCTTGAGATCTCGACTGCACCCCATAATATTCTTGAACCGAGTCCCATAATTGCTTGGCTTCTTCGTGACCCATCACTTGAGCACCTATTTCTAGTGTCATAGAGTTGTAAAGCCACCCCACCAACAGTTGGTCTGCTGCCAACCATAAATCATACTCAGGGTTCGACATGAGAATGTTGTCTGGATGATCTTCAGAAGGAGAGAGAATGGTCGACATGCCAGGGGTTGGTGTCTTTCCACTGAGGTGTTCCTCTAACTTGTAGCTCCTGAGAATGGGAAGGACTATGTTTTGCTAGAGAAGAAAATTGTTTCTGTCCAGCTTGATAGAGGTTACTTGATTAAGAACATTTGTAAAATTTGGGGTGCCCAACGACTGATTCTCGTATCTCACTGTAAGATCTCTTGTTGGTTCTCTTTTCCGAGATCTCCTTGAGTTTCAATTGAAGTTTCGATCAAAGGAGTTTTGCCCTTGTCAACCGTTTGGATTTCACTCTTGTCGCCCATTTCTAAGTCTCAGGCTCCGATACCATAATGGAATTTATAAAGAACACTTGCTTTTCTTCATATTAGCTGATAAACTGCTATAAATAGAATTCAATACACTTGAGATATCGTGAAAAGAAGGATTACAACAGATATTAGATTTACCTAACCAAGCTTAAATCAAATCTAATAAAGGCACATTTAAATGTACAAGATAAGAAGATTAAAACAGTGGCTATACAGTAACCATCACTATTACTGATTTTACTCAACAAGCCATTTTGTCCCCGCCTTGTGGACATCCCTAGTCCCTAACTTTTAAGTTTGAGTAAAAGGTAATTTAATGGACCTATTAGACATAGGTAATCTATGTGAAAGTTTGAGTAAAACTAAAAATACACTTTTGGTCCCTGAGGTTTGGTTTAGGTTTCAATTTGGTCCCTAAGTTTTCAAGCTCGACAATTTAGCTCCTGAGGTTTGGATTTCGTTTCATTTTTATCCCTCAATCCATTTTTTCGTTAAATCCCTAACGGATTGTTGACGTGACATAATTTTTTATTTAAAAAAATATTTTTAAATTTTATAAAATAAAATAATAATAAATTAATTAAAAAATTTTAAAAATACCCTTATATTGAAAAATGCCCCTTGGAGTATTTTTATCAAATGTGATATTTTCATCAACATTTTCATAAAATTGAGACATCCACATTTTTCGGTCGACACGTACACTTAAAACAGTCACCATGACGGTGGAAACGCACCGACAAACCTCTGGAACCGGCGGCGTTCTTAGCATCTATATTTGCGTAGCTCTTGCATTTCCCGAAGAAATTCTCATCGATCACGCCTCGGATCTTTCAAGATGAAGATTCAAAGTCCCTTCCCTTCTCTTAAACTTCCCCTAATTCGTCTTTCCGCTGCGCCAATCTACTTCTTCTCGGTGTTGGTTTCATTTCAGGCGAACGGACGCTTCATTCCTCGAGAATACTCCGAAAATCAAGCTCATTCGATCTAATTCCGTCTGAATTTTCAGCGAAATGGAGCTGGGAATTGTTTGGCTTCTCAGAGCTGCTTGGATTGCAGGAATACTGCCCATACTTGTAGCTTTCTTACCGTTCTCTAGACTGGATTGGTTTCGTGGAATTGTGTTGGGGTTTGCGAAGAGAGGGAAGATCCTGCAATCGTCGTCTCAGGTAAGTGGTCGAATTGTCAATTGTCGATGTACTTGATTATCTTTATTCCCCGTGGCTCTCTGGTTAGAATGTCTGTTTGGTGGCTGAGAAAATTGAATTGCGGGGAGGAGAGTTGCAGAGCTTTTGAATTATGAGTTGCGTCATGGTTATTGGATGGAGGGAATCTATGTATTTTGCCCTTTATTTTGTTATCAACAAATCACTTTTTATACGAAGAGGAGGATTGGAAATTTGAAATATGGGAGGGGACTCCAATCTGCTTAGTAATTAGACCATTAAGCTTGGGTATTTCTGCTCTAATTTTCCTTAGAAGTCAATACATAGTCTCACTTTAAAAAGTATTAATCATCTCACTTAAACTTTTGCTAAAGTTAAATTACTAGATTCGTCCTTTGGTGAAAGTTAGAATTTTGTCCTTATAATTTGATAAAACCTCTCATAAATAGGTGTTAGATGCCACTAATAGATTCTGTACATGGTGATTAGAAGCTACTAACAGAACTGCCACACACTCAATCCGTTAGGGGCTTCTAACTGTAGTTACAATTTGTGAAAGTTTATCAAATCGTAGGGACAAAATCTTACCTTTGAAACTATGAGGATTAAATTCTAACTTTTTTCAAACCATATGGACCAAATTTGTATTACCTTCATTCTAATAATTCTCCATTGTTAATACTGATATTTGAATATGGGTGTTGCATGTTGATTGGACTAATCGATTGATCACTTAGCAATTGGTAATTAATTGCATAAGGTTGTAGGCCTATTTTATCCCATTGACATCTTCTATTGTACTACTCATTGGCCATTGCCACGTCATATGAAAATTAGTTTTGCTAGTCGCTTGCATCGATTTATTAGGATCAAAATTGAAAATTCTTAGATGTAGGTGAAATTTTCTGAACATGATAAGATGTTTGTGAATTTTTCTGAAGTGCAGGGATAAATTAACACAACCATCAAAGTTCAATTTATAATTTAACCTTTGCTGACATTATATAATCTTATTTACTCATTCTCCAATTTCAGAAATTCACTGTACCTCAGAAATTCTTCTGCCACTTCTATGTGTTGGCTGTTATCTGGACAACATTGTTACTAGGAACAACTTGGATATATGCATATGTATCGACCCCGGAAATCCCAGAGCCATTTAATTTTCCTGCCATTACCAGCCAGTTGACTGGAGGTTCAAGTTTGTTTTCATGGCAGAAATCTCATTCATCTCGGAGGGAGCAAACATTCCTGGTCTGGAAAGCTGTTTTTCTGCTTTTATTAATGGAAGTTCAAGTTTTGAGACGTCTTTATGAAACAATATTCGTTTTCAACTATAGTCCCTCGGCTCGGATGCACATCTTTGGCTATTTAACTGGCTGGTTGTAAGTACCATTTTGAAGCTCTCTTTAGCAGGTTTTATTGCAATATATATCCACTGCTTCTACTATGGTTAGTTTTTGGTATTTTGGGCCCTGCTTTAAGATGCTGTGGAAAGAATTAATACTAGAATCGAGATAGAAGATCTTGGTGTTTCAATCACGAATGCAAGTTTATACACTTGTACTACAAAAATTGCATTCTACATCCAAAATAGCCATAAGAAGTCATAGCTTTTGGTTTGGCATCCTGTTCTTGATTATCTTATAAACGGAAAAAATGTTTACCTTTCTGACTGATTGTGGGAAAGAAGTCCTAAACGCCATGGTTTGTAGCTACATGTTCTAATCTTTGTGTGGGCTATGTTAAATCAATTTGTTTACCGTTTGCTTCTCAGGATGGAAAATACTTTTTGGGTGAATTTGCTTTTTCCAATTAATTTGTATTTATTTTGTTTTTACATATGTAAGAATGTGGTATGCTGTATTCTGTTGTTGGGTTCTAAAAATTGTCATAGATAATTGCTTTGGTGATTCATTGTTATTTGTTATAGTTGAATCCTTACGTCTGGAGGTTTGGTTTGTTGATTTCTATTATTTTCAATGGTTAGTTTCTACACAGCAGCTCCTCTATCACTTTGTAGCAATTGTCTTCCAGAAGTTTATCACTTTGCCGCAGATGGTCTAGCTCAGTTCGTTTTTAAAAGCAAAATGCAAATGCCAGATGTTGAAGTTAGTCTGTTGGATGTTGTGATTCCTTTAACAAATTTAGGGTGGCGTCAGTGGATTGGGGCAGCTTTATTCTTTTGGGGTTGGATTCATCAGCAGCGTTGTCATCTAATTCTGGTACGATACTCCTCTTCCATCGTAAATTGTTTATTCAGATATCGGATTTATTATCTCAATGATGGAATTTGAATTAGTTTTCAGTTCACATTGCCTTCTGATCCTCCATTCTTAACAGATTCTTCAGAATTGAAAAATGTATTGTATCTAGAACAGAACGTTTAATTCTCGAAGGCGTTAAGAAATTTTCTCATCAGACAAAGATTGAAAATAAAATTATTGAAAAACCGTTGGAGTTTGAAGATTTTAGTATAGCTGATATGGAACCATTTTTTTCATTAGAATCTAAAAATGTGCTTAATTGGTTAATTGTGTGTAAACTTTTTCTATGAATGCCATGCCACGATATATTTAAACAAGTCCTGGATTCATTTGACTGATACACAGCAAGGTTAATTTGCTTAGGGCTCGCTGCGGGTACGTGGAGAACGAACCGAAGAATATAGAATTCCTCATGGTGATTGGTTCGAAATTGTGTCTTCTCCACACTATCTCGCTGAGATCGTAAGTTTCTCCCTCATGAACTTGCAATGGACCAACTGCAAATTTTCTTGTCACTAATTCCTTGCTATTACTCTTTTCCTTTAAAAGGTTATATATGGTGGATTTGTGGTTGCTAGTGGAGGAGAAGACTTCACTATATGGCTACTTTTTGGGTTTGTGGTGAGATTCTTCTTCTTTTTTTTTTTCTCTCTAAGAGTTAAAATGCAGTTTGCTCTGTTGTTCGGTTTCTTTATAATTACTTAATGTTTCAACCTCCATAGTCATGTGTGGGACTAAAGATGGAGAAAGGGAATAATCTTCTGTTGGGTATTTGCAGGTGGCGAATCTGGCCTTTGCAGCAGCAGAAACTCATAGGTGGTATTTTCGTAAATTCGATAATTATCCGAGAAACCGGTTTGCAGTTATACCATATATCTTTTGAGCCATGAGATATTTTCGATAAGCCTAGTTACTGTGTCATAATGTGTTAGGTTGCTTAGTTTTGAATTCTATAAGGTAATGATAGTCATGCTGTAATTTCTACACTGCACTGGAGTTGCAGCCCTCATATTTGGTAGGCCTGAAAGCTAGTTCAAAAATGAGTAAGCTTGTAACAATAACTAATTAGGTTGCTCATATCAAGTACCACAGGTACTAGTCGAAACAGAAAAAACTCGATCAAAATAGGTCAAATTAATTCAGTTTCGGTCGGTTTGAAGTATAATTCTCTAAGCTAGTTGGATTTTTAAAGTTTAAAATTGAAAACAATTGATTGGTTTGATTTTGATGGATTTGAGTTGGATGGTTGGTTTCTTTCTTTCGATTTTCAAAACCAGTTTCAATTGTCACCCGTCTCCCATCATTCGGTATCAATTTTGGCCAAAGAATTTGATTCTAACTGAATCACCCACCTGCCTTGCCCCTATCAACTATATCAAATCTTTGATTTTAACAACTAAAAAAAAAAAAAAGATAGTAAACAAGATTGTCCTTGTCAAACCCAAAGAAGCCTAACATCGTTTTTTCCTGTGAAAATTTCTGCCACAATACTCGTTTTGCAAAAATAAACAAATGAATTTAAAAAACTGTTGAAAAATGAATGAATATAGAAGAAAAAGAAGGAAAAAAAAAAAGAGGAAAAGAACAAACTATCAAAAATTGTGATCTGCTTGTACTAACAAACACATCAAATGTTTGAAAAATTCCAAAACTGAAGATGGAAACAGGATGATACTTATCCATAGAAATTTGATATATATTCTCAGCTAAAATACTAAAATTTGAATCTTTGTTGTACTAAAAAAAGCAGCCTTATTTCAAATTTAAAAAAAAACAGCCTAATATTGTTTTTTCCTGTGGAAAATCTCTGCTAGATTTTCTCATTTGGCAGAAATAAACAATGACAAGCAAAAAACACTTGTTGAAAAAAGAAAGGGAAAGAAAAAACGAACTGTGAGCCGCTTTCAATCCTATCAAATCCATCAAGTGCTTGTAAATCTTCAAAAGAGTAGATGGTCTTTGTCGAACAGAAGAAGCCTCACATCGTTTTTTCCTGTGGAAAATCTCCGCCACATCACTCATTTTGCAGAAACGAACAACTGTTGAAAAAAGAAAAAGAAAAACGAAACTGTTGCTCTTGCTCGATCTTGACAAGCAGTTGTGAAATGAGAATCTAATAGAACTGGCATAACAGTGGAAGTTTCAACCCAGAAGAAACAGTTCAAAAGTTTGGCCTTGGAGCATGCATTAACATCCATTTCAACAACTGCTAAGTAGTAAATTTAAGAACTAATAAGATAAGGGTACATTGGGTGCATAACTACCTAAGCGTATAAATCTATGCCCCAGAACTTGGCGGGTTGGTTCGTTCGATACTTCCTATCTATTCCATTGATCAGATCCATGTCCTCTTTTGCAAGCTGAAAATCAAAAACTTGGAGATTCTCTTTCAATCTCTCGAGTTTTGATGTCTTTGGTATGACGATGGTGTTCCTTTGGATGCCCCACCTGAGGGCAATTTGAGCAGCACTCTTCCCATATTTTTTGGCGAGTCCCTAACAGTAACAGAAGGCCAGATAAGAATGTCTGCGAAAATTCAAATATCGAAACTGGTATGCGATCCTCAGTTGTTTTGCAGGAGGAAAAGCTAACTTACTTGAAGAACTGGATCTTCCAGACAAGAAACTGTACCAAACCATTCATTGTTAGCAGCAGCACCCCCTAAAGGAGTATGAGCAGTGACACAAATCCCATGCTTTTGGCAAAATTTGACAAGAGACTCTCGTTGAAAGTAAGTGTGAACTTCAAGTTGATTCACAGCAGGCTTCACTTTTGAGTAAGCTAAACAATCTCTGGTTAAAAAGATGTCGTAATTGCTGCAAGGAATTGTTCAATGAGAGAATAATACTCAAATGCTCCATTCGAATGCAACGAAAATGATCAGCAACAAATCTTAAAGATAAGCAATATTGGGGTGTGTTGGGGTGCACTTTTACGAGAAGTGTTTTCTTCCAAACTACTTGTGTTATCAGGATTTCAATAAAAGTGCTTGATAATCAAGTATAGTTCCAATATTTCATATGGGCTTTGGATGTAAGTAGAAACACTTTGAAAATCAATATTTGCTTAATAAATGTTCCTAAAATTGGTAAATTACCAAGATGAAAATAATTAACATTACAAAAAATTAATAAAATAAAAAAATAATAAACTTAAAAAAAAATGCAAGAAAGTGTGTACAGGGAGATAAATAACAGAAATTGCATGTATAGACAGAAACAGATATTAGTGATAGAAAGTACATACGTGGAAAAATCGCTTGCAGTAACTAGTAAGAAGTTAATGCGAGGAAATATAAGTATTTAAAAGTTAGTTCAAATAATTATTAGGGTCATCCTAAGAATATCAAAGTTACAACACCTGATTCCAATGCTCCGAACTAAACCTTTGGAAACCAGATCTTCCATGGCATGCCAAGTGGTTTCTAAGGATATGGTTGTATCAATGTCCAACATCCCATCTTCAGCCAATTCACTGCCAGTGTTGCCGACTCCTTCATATATTAGAATTGCAAAAAAAAGGAAAAAGGAAAGAATGAATAAGGAAAATGAGAATTCTATTGAGGAACAGCCATGAGAAAGGGGCGATATTTACAAATGATGATCGAAGAAGATGAAGAAATACCTGTATGCTTTATGGCAACTGGGAAGTGCACTAGATACAGATCCAAATATTGTAGTTGAAGCTTCTCTAGGCTGTCCTTGCAAGCCTCAAGAACATGTCCATGGTCTGAATTCCAGAGCTGCCGTTGTCATGAAAGCCAACAACAACGATTTAAAGTGACTTCAGGATTAGTTTGTTTAGAAACACTAATTAAATACTTCTTTTTGAAGCAATTTTCAAGTGTTTTTTAAATACATCATGAAAATCTTGAAAAAGAAAATTTAATTGGCTAAAAGCATTTTTCATCTTTCAAAAATCATATTAAACTCATCCTTAAGCTCCTAATTGTTTGAACTTTGAACCTCAAGAAGGATTCAAATGCAGATAAAAAGAATTCAAAACCATACTCACCTTTGTGGTAATGAAAAGTTCTTCCCTCTTGACAAGTCCACTCTTAAAAGCTTCTGCTAGTGCCTCGCCAACTTCAGCTTCATTCTTGTAATCAGCTGCAAGAAACATCTGTTAAAAAACCTAAACCACTAAAGTTTTCCGCATACATATATTCCTAAGACATCAATATTTTAAAGTGGTCGCCATTGAAACTTGACCAACAACTATAATTTCAGATATTGGATTGCATGTCTATTTGTGGAAAAGAACTTAAAGGTATTGAATTAAAAAATCCCAAATTGCAACGCTGGGAAAAGGACTTGGGCATGTTTGATGTAAAATTTTCAATTAAAAATGTTTCAGAATAAGAAGTCAACCTTTTCTTTTAAAGAAAAAAAAGTTGTTATAGAAAAGTACTAAAACAGTAATTCCTAAAACTAAACCATACACAACCCTTGAATGAACTTAAAGTTTGAATATGTAAGGATTGAAAAAGGCTGCATAATCCACTTGTTTTTCAAAGTCTTCTAAAATCAATAAAGAATTCGGACAGAAATCAGAGTTAATTGTCTGAAAGTACACCTAAACCAGGGCTCAAGGAGAAGGCGTCAAACAATTTCACACACAGTCTCGCCTGCTATTTCTACACAAACAAACTCAAGCAAATCGACGAAAATCCGATGCAATAACCTAGAATTTTAAATGTTCCATTACCTCCCGATTTCTAAGTTCTACTTGAGAGAAAATCAAAACACATCCAGTCTCATCGAAGACAAAATCATGAAATCAACAGAAGAAACTACAAAAAGGAAATAGAAGCAAGAGAAACTGAGAAATGAAGAGCAAATCGATTGGAGGACGGTACCGGCGCAGTCAAAATGGCGATAACCTAGCTTAATGGCGTTGATAATGAGGTCTCTGACAAGGTGCTTCTCCATCCGCCAAACTCCGAGCCCGATCACCGGCATCTCGAAGCCATTGTTGAGAGTTATCGCCATTATTGATCGGAGCTTTTCAATCAATTCAACTGGCTATGCCTCCAGAACTGCTAAGCTTTTTGCTTTGTGAATTTTGTGATTTGAAGCTCCTCGTTTTGGACTTGGAGAAGATTTTTCTTTTTCCTTCTCTTCTTGTTTCTGCCGATAGATGCTGGCTTCCTTGAAATCCACATTGAAACGACGTCGTGTGAGAGACTGATTTAATAATTGATTAATGATTAAATGAATCAAGGGAAAATACTTTAGCTATTTTTTACATTCAAATTTGGTTTCTTCCCTTTCTATGTTTTTTAGGCTAAATTATAAAAAATACCAAAAATGCCTCTAAACTTTGAAAAGTTTCAAAAATACCATTGAACTTTGAAATATTTTTGTCGTTAATTTTGGATGGAAACCGTTAAAGTTTCAGTTTCAAAAATACCCTTGAACTTTCAAAAAATTTTCAAAAATACCCTTATTGAAAAATGTGTGTTTTTTTTTTCCTTCTCCCACCGTAAATTAATGAGAAACTTTACTTATTTGTCATGTATTCATAATCTAGGAGTTTTTTTTTTTTTTTCTCTTTCAACACATCCAAAGAACTTGGCTAGATTTTCGTATCGAAACTTCAATATGACTTTTGTTTTGTTCTTCAAATTTTACATGTGTTTGACTTCATTTGTTGGTAGCATTTTCAATATTATTTCCTCACCAACTATTACCCCATTAACTTTCTCTATATTCATTTTGTGAAAAATAAATGAAACTATTGTTGTATTCTAACAATTCTTAAATATTAATAAGAACAAAATCATATATAAAACTTTTGATTAATTAATCTTATAAATTGGACCAAACCCACAGTCTCATAAACACTTGTCCTTCTTATCACTAACATACACAAACAAAGAGAGGAAAAAGGAAATAATATATATATATATATATATATATATATATACATATGTTGTTTTCTCACACTTATCTTCTTTACTCTTTTTAAAAGAGAAAACTCGATTTCAAAGTCTTTGATATTGTGTTGCACACAACCTTTATAAGTAAAGTTTTGCATTAATTTTTATGGAGAAAGAGAATTTATGGTAAGAGGAGGAAAAAAGAAGAAGCATTTTTCAATAAGAGTATTTTTGAAATTTTTTTGAAAGTTCAAGGGTATTTTTGAAACTGAAACTTTAACGGTTTCCATCCAAAATTAGCGGTAATGGTATTTTTGAAACATTTTTTAAAGTTCAGGAATATTTTTTAAACTTTTCAAAGTTTAGGGACATTTTTTAAACAAATCTCATAGTTCAGAGGTATTTTTTATAATTCAGTCTTTTTTTTTTATACGAGAAAAATAGGATAATGTTTTTTTTTTTTTTTTTTTTGGAAAAAAAAATAGGATAATGTTAAACTAATTTGGATGTTGCTTTTCAAATTATTTTGTGAATCAAACTTAAATTTTCACAACTTTCTCCCTTTAAATTTCAACCTCTACTAAAATCGATGCAATTGCAATAGTATATTACTATTTTCGATCAATTTCAAGTCGTTAAGTGTCAAACTATCTATTTAACTTCGTTATTTTTATCTTGTTTTAGTATTCTGTATTTTCTTCCTTTTTCTATCTTTTTTATTATTTCTGTTGTTCACCCAATATGGGTATGCCACGTGTTTTGCATCTTCTTTGTATATGTCCGCGACTTTGGTAGTTTTGATATTGAACAAGATTTTCAATTGTCTTTCTTGTTTTTCTCCCATTTTTGCTCCAGTTTTATGGTATCAGAGCTAAATCTATTTTTGCCTCAAATGATTCCCAACATTTCTCAATCGTCCTTATTAGTTAAGTTCAATGACTCCAACTATTTATTATGGAAAAATCAAATGCTCAACTTGATTTATGCTTATAGTTGTTGGGTTTTTGGCAAAATATTAGTGAGTTTGTCCCACATCGGAAAGGTTCAAGAAAGTGATGGGTTCCAAGTACTATAAAAGGAGCCTATGACTTTAGTTTTAAAGCATCCCATTCAGAATCACTTTAAGCTTGGTATACTCTAGTAGTGTGAGTGGTATAAAGTTTTGAGAGAGAGTTTCTTGTAATTGGGGTCGGGGAGAGAATTCTTTGTGATTGTAAATTTTTTTCACATAGTGGATTCCATTTTGTGAGCCATGGTTTTTTCTCCGCTTTGGAGTTTCCACGTAAATTCTAGTGTTTCTTATTTTGTTGCTTTATTTTAATTTCTCTGTTATTTTTTTGCTTATTCCTGCGGTAGTAGAATTGGGGGGTTTTTCCCAACAATATTGTTGGGAGTGCCAACAGTTGGGAGTGCGAACAGTCTGGACACATGAAAAAGGATTGTCCTAACAGATCATGTTCGTCAAAGGGCTCTAGGTCGGATGCTAACGTTGTCTCTCTCGTCAGGGGAGACAGTGAATTCCTTTGAAGAAAGACAGAATTCATCCTCATGGTATGTCTCCTTTACCATGATAGAGGATGTGATGTTAGTAGTTTCACAAGTTTGCACACGGGCATTGACTTGGCAGTTATGCTAGGTGTGCGGTGGAAGTTATGTCGATGGTTGAAGAACTTCCTGGTGAGCCAAATAAGTGGAAGTTGCACCGTAAATTTCAGCAGAATTTATCGACATGTGACAAAGAAGAAAATTCTTGGAAGACAACATTCCAAGTGGTCTATTATGTATGGTGGGGTAGGTTATAGTTCTCTGAGATGAGAATTATGATTGTCGGTGAAGACAATGGTTTGTAGCAAGAGTTGTGGATTCTTCAAATATCTCGCCAAGGTGGAATTTGTTTTTTGGCAAAATATTAGAAGTGAGTTTGTCCTACATCGAAAAGGTTCAAGAAAGTGATGAGCTCCAAGTACTATAAGGAGCCTATGACTTTAGTTTTAAAGCATCCTATTTAGAATCACTTTAAGCTTGGTATACTCTAGTAGTGTGAGTGGTATAAAGCTTTGAGAGAGTGTTTCTTATAATTGGGGTCGGGGAGAAAATTCTTTGTGACTGTAAAATTTTTTCACATAATGGATTCCTTTCTGTGAGTCGTGGTTTTTTCTCCGCTTTAAGAGTTTCCTCGTAAATTCTTGTGTTTCTTATTTTGTTGCTTTATTTTAATTTCTTTGTTATTTTTCTACTTATCCCGCAGTAGAATTGGAGGGTTTTTCCCAACAATATTGTTGGGAGTGCGACCAAAGTCCCACACTGGCTAGATAAGGGGATGGTCATGGGTATATAAGGGAGGACAAATATCTTCATTGGTACGAGGCCTTTTGGGTGAATCCAGAAGCAAAGCTATAGGGGCTTATGCCCAAAGTAGACAATATCATACCATTGTGGAGATATGTGTGTGTCCGGTAGTCCCTTACAATATAGTTTGGAGGGATTTATCAATGGGACTATTCCTTGCCCGCCACAATTTCTTGACAACATCACCCGCCAAGTTAATCTGGAGTTCACACTTTGGCAAAAATACAATCGATCGGTAATGTCTCTCTTGCACTCTTCTCTCACAGAAGAAAAAATGGGTGAGATAATATCTTTCTCTACTGCCCTAGATATTTGGGAGTCATTGCGTCGCACATATGAATCCACATCTTCAACTCGTATTCTTAGTCTTAAATCACAACTGCAGAAGATTCGAAAGGACGACATTACAGTTACTCAATTGCAGATAAGTTATCCTCCATTGGAGAACCAATTTCTCATAAAGACCATATCTCTTATATTTTGGAAGGATTGGGTGTTGAATACAACCCATTTGTGACATCAATACAGAGTCGTCTTGATTTACCAACTCTTGAGGATGTCCGAACCCTACTGTGGAGTTATGAACATCGACTTGAGAAACAAAATTCAGTTGAGACATTAAACAATATTCAGGCAAATTTGACAAACCTCCAATTTCACTCTAATTCAACAGCTAAGAAGCATTATTGTGCTCCTCCTAGCAACAATCAACGTCATTTTGCTCAAAATTCTGGAATCCTTGGTACACCAAATCAGAATCAACATGGACGTTGGCCTTCTCGATCACAATCTTCAGGTTAAGGAAAAATTAAATGTCAAATATGTGGAAAGTTTGGTCACAATGCCTCTGTTTGTCACCACCGTGCCAATCTCCAATATTAACCCTCTGTCCCAACACCAAATCAACCTCAGGCCTTCGTTGGTCATGTTACCTCAATGTAGGGGGCATGTTGAGGATCTCACATTGAACAAATAAGTGGAGACCTCACAATTTATAAGATGTGTGGGTTACTCCTCTCATTTCCAATTGGTTTTGAGATGGAACTCCATGTTATCTAATATTAAGTTGTCAAAAAGGTCCAAGCAGTTGGCTGATCGTATTAACTTAGTAAGAATTCAAATTTTGTTCGGATGTCTTGATTCCACTCCTTTGAATGTTAATTATTAATCCATACATATACCTTTTTTTTGTTATTTGCACGGAAAAGTGATCAAGACGAAATTGAGCAATGAAGAAAAGCATCCCATGTGAGTAGATGTTGATTTTCCTTTCTCTCTTTTTATTTTTTTTAATAATTACTGTTATAGGTAATTTTGGACCACTCCGATGCAAAAGGAGCTGACGAAGACAACCGGGCAGAGATAGGGTCAAGAAACCGACCCAGAGAAAGACCAGACCAAAGGGTCGGGCCAACTTGGCCCGACCCATATGGTCGCCCTTAGCCTTGGGTCGAGGCCAAGGTCGAGCTCGCCCACCTCCGTTCGGTCTCTGCTGCCTCTGCCGCCCCGATTCCACCTGGTTCATCCCGAAACGCCTCCAAATTCCTAAAAACCCTAGGAGCATGAGCAGGTATTTAAACCTCTCTTCATCACTGAAGAGAGGATCCCAAACTCTATTCTCTACTCTCTCCTCTTGCTCTCTTACTCTCCTCCTTCTGTTTTCTGACTTAAGCATCGGAGGCGGTGTGACAATCACCACACCGGTGTGCAGGTTTTCTGTCTTGCATGCCACGTTTTCCCCCTCACAAACAAATTTACCGTTGGTGGCACGTGAAGGTCAGGTGAGTTCCCTCTGATCAAATCTGACCATCAACAATTACTCTAAATTTTGTTTAGAAAATCTAATTAAATAGAAAAGAAATTATAATGCATGAAATCACTCAGAAACGGGAATAAAAAAGCAAAAGAAAATGATTTATTTGTTCATTTTTATTCTAATCACCCAACGATCACTCGAGAATTGTCGTGCTTTATTATATTTATAAGTACCTTTTTGTGCATAAAATTGATTTTATTGGAATTCAAGATTGAGGGTGTGTTTGGTTTAACTTTTCAAGTGTTTAATTTTGAAAATAAATCATTTTGAAAAAAATTCTAGTGTTTGACAACCACTAAAAATGACTTATTAGAAAATGAGATTGAAAAATAAATCATTTTGAGAGAAACACTTGAAACCAATTTTTTCAAAAAGTATACAATAACTTATGTATAAAAACACTTATAAAGAAATGTAACCAAACATATGAGTGTTTAAATTCTAAACAATTTTTATACAAAATGTTTTTTAAAGAATGCATTCTTGAAAAACATTTAAATTAAAATGTAGAATAATTGCAGTGAGTGGCAAATTAATTATCTATAATAGCAAATTTAGCACCAAGTAAAAAGAATTGCAAATATGGCAAAAAAATTAGAATATTCTCATTTTACCCTTCTCTTTCTCTCCCTTCCCATTTACCTTTCTTCCTTCATTTCTAGTGTATACGTTTTTTTTTTTTTTTTTTTTTTGCATTTATGAGCCTTTCTTCCCTCATTTCTTGCGTATACGATTTCTTCTTCTTCTTCTTTTTGCTTTCTTTTTTTTTTTTTTTGTGCATTTATGAGCTGTTATGATTTCTCTTTTTTTTTTTTTTTTTTTTTTTTTTTTTTATAATGAGCTATTACGATTTCTTTTTTTCCCTCTGTTTTTCGAACCACAGACCTTGTGGTTATCAGTACAACTTTATGCCAATTGAGCCAAACTCTTGTTGGCCTTCTTTTTAATTCAAGAATGTCAAGAATACAAAATTAGCAATTTTGGTGAGTGTTTGTATAGGTATATCAAAGTATATCACTGATATACTCCGGTTAATCGTAGTCTATCACTGACTATCACTGACTATCACTGGTCGAAGTCTATCAGGGCTATAATTGATAGATAATGAAATACAAAGAATACAAGAATAGCAATTTTATGGTGGTGGTCACGGAGCTTGTGTGCTAGTCTTTAAAAATTATATTGTTGATTGAGAGTCGCTTGTTCGTAATGGTTATTTTTGGATTTTATGTTCTAATTACCACAAGAGACTTAAATTTTTTGTTCAATTTATGATTGTAGTATAATAATTTTGGATGAGTTTCTAATTACCGAGATGATTGCAATGCAAAGTACTTTACTGATAGATTTCAATTAAATTGATTTCTATCAGTAACAATCATTGGTAGACTTCAATTAATTGATAATTAACTGATTTCTATTCGAGATAGAAACTGATAGACTTCAATTAACTGATTTCTATCCTCGATAGAAAATGATAGATTTGAATTAAACTAATTTCCATCAGTGATACAAGTCAATAGACTTTAATTAAATTGATTTCTGATAGAAACTGATAAACTTCAATTAAATTGGTTTCTATTAGTGATAGAAACTAATAGTCTTGAATTAAATTGATTTCTATCAGTGACAAAAACTGATAACCTTGAATTAAACAGTTTTCTATTAGTGATTATCACTGATAGACTTAAATTAAACTGATAGATAGAAATTGATAGCCTTGAATTAAACTGAACTAATAGCCTTGAATTAAATTGTTTTCTATCAGCGGCTTTCACTGATAGGCTTGAATTAAACACGATAAAAACTTATAGATTATGATCATCAAAGTCTATCAATGATACACACTGATAGACTTCGATTAATCAAAGTCTATCAGTGTCTATCACTAATAGACTCCGATTAATTGAAACTTATTATCAAAGTCTATCAGTATTTATCATTGATAGACTTCGATTAATCGAAGTCTATCAGTGACTATCAATAATAGAGACTGATAGACTATTGGAGATACTAAGGGTATTTTCGTAATTTAACGTATTTTTTGCTATTTCCGCAAATAATTTTATTTTTTTGCTATTTTTGCAATTCTTTTGCCAGTTTTTGATATCTGTGCAAAACCCCCTAAAATGTATTCCAAACGGACCCTGAATCCGTTCACTGGAATTCAGGACTTGAAAGCTTCATAATTACAAGCATGCCAATAACATTAATTATTAATAATGAATAAATGGCTTGTAAACATAAACTTGCATATCTTCCATTACAAAATCTTTATAATAAAGTTATGATTTGGATTCCAAATAGTGTGCAGTGAGACATACTTGGTTGTAGTTTGAAATAAATGTTTTTGGACTGTACTTCTTTTCAAGTGCAAAACATATGCTAGCCATGTTTTATTTCTAAAAATTAGTTTGGTTCATGTTATAAGTTGACAATTGATTCCATAGATAAGTTGGGAGCCTATTGTTAATATGTCACATTGTAGGTTGGATAGAGTAATTGGACGAATCGTGTCAGTTTTAGACATATGACGCCTGAGCAAAGGAGAAGTACATGAACTAACATCACATCAGAATGAGAGAGATCATTAGGTTACGCAAGCATGGTTAAGAAATGCTTGAAAGAATTGATTGTTATACATTATCTATACTAAGAATATGCATCATCTTCTCTCTCAGTGGCTATATTATAGACGAACTTCAAAATTACATTAAGCATATTTGACTTTGCTATATCATAGGAACTTAGATGATCTCCTGGAAATTTTCCTAGAAATATGTGAGTGAAGATAAAATATCCTGAAATGATCTGTGTTGGTTTGTGGGGGACAATTTTCACTCTCACAAGCAATTTAAGATAAAGAAATTGACGAGACTAGATTGCAAGGGATGCAGAGAAATGTTGGTATCGTCAAATGGTAAAATCAATATATATGGCCAGATCGAATGAAAATTTACTACATCATTCATTATCTTATAAGGAACTAACAAAAAGAAAACATCCAAAGTTTTACTACAACACAGTTCAAAAGTTCAGCCCAATTAATGACATAATTATCCATTTCAACAACAAAAGTACTTGGTAGAAAATTTTCACAACCACTTATAAACTTATAAGATAAGTGCTACATGAAAGCATATAATAATAAACTTATACCTAAGCATATAAATCTATGCCCCAAGATCTTGTAGATGTGAGATTGGTTCTATATTTCCTGTCAATATTGTTGATCAAATCCATATCCTCCTTTGCAATCTTAAAGTCAAAAACTTGCAGATTCTCTTCCAATCTCTTCAGCTGTGAAGTCTTTGGTATAACCACAGTATTCCTTTGAATGCCCCACCTGAGGGCGATTTGAGCAGGGCTCCTCCCATATTTCTCCGCGAGTTCCTAACATGGAAAAAGCCCGATAAGAATACGGTTAAATTACAGGACCAGTTGCATAGATAACAAAATGGGTCAGAGTATTAGCAAATATAGCAACCTGGAAAAATAATTGCAAAAATGACAAAAAAAAAATTACTTTCAAACCATCTAAATAACCAAAATACCATTCTACCGACGATAGAAATATATCCTATCGGCAATAGCGATAGAAGTCTATCAATCATCGATAGAATTCAAATATTTTTAATGATTTTTTTTTAAATTTTCGTTTTACCCCTCATTTGATTTTAGCGCACATTTTCCTCTTCTTCTTTGTTTTTTCCTTTTCTCTAATAGACTTCTATCCACGATAGAATTTTAAAAAATTCATAAAAAATATTTGAACTCTATCGACGATAGACTTTTATCAACGATAAAATTCTATTGCTGACTATTGCTGATAGAGTTATATCAGCAATGAAATTCTATGGCTGATAGAAGTCTATCAGAGAAAAGGAAAAAACGAAAGAGGACAAAAATGATGAAGAAGGAAAAAATGCATGCTAAAATCAAATGAGGGGTAAAGCAGGAATCTACAAAAATCATTTAAAATATTTGAATTCTATCGACGATTGAAGTCTATCAGCGATAGAAATATCAGTGATAGAATTCTATAGCTAATAGAAGTCTATCATAGAAAAGAAAAAAACGGAAAAGGAAAAAATGAAAGAAGAACGGAAAAATGCACACAAATGAGGGGTAAAATGAGAATTAAAAAAATCATTAAAAATATTTGAATTCTATCGGCAATAGAATTCTATCACTGACAGATTTCCATAGGCGAGAGAATTCTATCGCTGATAGAGTTATATCAGTGGTAGAATTCTATCGCTGATAGAGTTATATCAGTGATAGAATTCTATCGCTGATAGAAGTTTATTAGAGAAAAGAAAAAAAAAAACGAAGAAGAAGGAAAAAATGCATGCTAAAATCAAATGAGTAAAACGAGAATCTAAAAATATAGTTAAAAATATTTGAATTCTATCCGCGATAGAGGTCTATTAGTGATAGAATCTATCGACGATAGAATTCTATAGTATCAGCGACTATCAGAGAAAAAAAAAAAACAGAAAAAGAAAAAACGAAAGAAGAAGGGATGCACGCAAATGAGAGGTAAAACATGAATTTTAAAATATCATTTAAAATATTTGTCATATTTGCAATTTATTTTAAAAGTTGCTATATTTGCTATTTCCTTATTAAATTTAGCCACACATTACAATTTTCCTAAATTACAAGTTTGGTTTTATGAATTTTCAAATTTTGTTTTTCGAACTTTCAAATGTGTCTTACAAATTCCTAAGGACCTATTTGATAACCATTTGATTTTTGAAAATTATGCTTGTTTGTTCATAATTTTCTTGCGATGGTCTTGATCCTTGTTAAGGACACATTTCAATTTTTAGCCAAATTCCACAAACAAAAATAAATTTTTGAAAACTACTTTTTTTTTTTTTTTTTTTTTTCAGTTTTTAAAATTTGACTTGGTTTTTGAAACACATGAAAAGAAGGTTAATAAGAAAATGAAAATACTAATTATAGGTGGAGTTGGTGTTTATAAGCATAGTTTTCAAAAACCAAAAAACAAAAAACAAAATGGTTATCAATTTAAACATGGGGTCTAAATTTTCAAAGTTGTGTCTAATAGTCTTTTGAACTTCAAAGAATCTTCTTGAATTTTTAATTTAGTACATCAATGATCTATATTATATATTTTTTCATAGTCTAGGGATGTTTATTAAACTCCAAATTAAAAGTTCAAACCAAGGCTATCATTATTTTTTTTACAACATGTAGGGGTGGGGGATCGAACCTCTGACTTTATGGTCAGGTTACAAGCTATATGTCAGTTGAGCCAAGCTCTCGTTGGCCCAAGGCTATCATTATAAGGTTAACAAAATTGCAATACTAATTCAAAATGAAGGTAAAGATTCTAACACTAATTCAAGTCTGGATGAAAATTTATAAGTATTACCAAATTTAGGGGTCAAAATTGATCTTTTTTCCACAATCAAAACAGAAAAATATCCAATTTAACTTGTCTTGCAAAAAAGGGAAGAAATTACTTACTTGAAGAAGAGGATCTTGGAGACAAGAAAGTGTACCAAAGCGTTGAGCATTTGCAGCAGCACCACCTAAAGGAGTATGAGCAGTGACACAAATTCCATGCTTTTGGCAAAATTTGACAAGAGACTCTCTTTGAAAGTAAGGATGCATTTCAATTTGGTTCACAGCAGGCTTCACTTTTGAATATGCTAAGCAATCTCTCGTCAAAAAGATGTCGTAGTTGCTGCAAGTTGTTGTCGTAGTTGATCAATAACATTAAAGACGTGTTTGGAAGTGCTTTGCAAAAGAATTAGATGATGAATAAAAGGTGCATGCAATACCTGATTCCAATACTGCGAACTAAGCCATTGGAAACAAGATCTTCCATGGCATGCCAAGTGGTTTCTAATGATATGGTTGTATCAATTGACAGCATCCCATCATCATCCTTTTCACTTCTAGTATTCCCCACTCCTTCATTTGCTTACAATTGAGAAAAATGAAACAACTAATAATTAGGAAAATGAGAAGAATTCTTTTGATGGGGAGATATATTTGCATGCGATGACAAAGAGTAATCGAGACGTGTTAAATCACCACTCAACTCAAAAGCTTAAGTGTCGTTGATGGGTTATGGTAAATTTAAAAATAACATTAGAATTTAATTTAAATATATGACCTCTTGATCTGACACCATGTTAAATCACCATTCAACCCAAAAGCTTAACACCTTGTTTGATAATCATTTATCGGTTTTTTAAAGTTAAGCTTATAAACACTATTTCCACCTATAAGATTCTTTCTTTTGTTATCTATTTTCACTCTATATTTTCAAAAACCAAGTCAAGTTTTGAAAGTTAAAAAAAAGAATAGCTTTAAAAAAAATTATTTTTGTGTTTTGGAATTTGACTATGAATTCAAATGTTTCATTAACAAAGATCAAAACCATTGTAAGGAAAATTGAAGAAAACAAGCGTAATTTTCAACAACCAAATAGTTATCAAACCTGACTTAAGTTGGTGAGTTGTAGTAAATTTAAAAATAATATTACAAGAGTTTAAATATATATATCTTTGGATTGATACCATATTAAATCACCACTTAACTCAAAAACATAAGGTGATTGGATTATGATATCTTTAAAAATGACATTTTAGGAGTTTGAATACATGACCTCTTACACTAATACCATTTTAAATTAGCACTCAACTTAAAAGCTTAAGCAGACGAGTTATGATAAATTTTTAAATTTATATCAATAATTAAAAGAAGATGTAAGATTTTTAGTTTTCTATTAATACTTAAGAATATGTACCTGTATGCTTTATGGCTATTGGGAAGTGCACCAAGTATAGATCCAAATATTGAAGTTGAAGCTTCTTTAGGCTGTCCTTGCAAGCCTCAAGAACATGTCCATGGTCTGAGTTCCAAAGCTATCAATGTCACAAGGATGAACAACAATGATTATTTAAGGTGGGTTTAGGACTAGTTTAAAAAAAAAAAAAAATGCTTTTAATTGAAGCACTATTCTTTTCAAAAATAAAAAATAAAATAAAAATTGAAAGCACTATTGTATAAACGCACTGGTAAATATATATATATTTAATTAATTTATTATTATTTTATTTTTTAAAATGATCACATCAACAATCGGTTAAAGAATTAACGGTGGAAAGACTGAATATAACTATTTTCTAAATTAGAAGACTTAGATTGTTGGATTTTGAAATTTGACTCAATAGACACTGACCTCAAACATAAACGATCAAAAGGTATTTTATTCTCTTTATAATATATATATTACTTTTGACTATATCACTAAATATTGTAGAATTTTTTAGAAGGGTTCATTTTGCCCTTTTAAAATCAATTAGAGTTCTATTAAAGAAAAAAAATCATTTAGACTTCACCTTTAAAGTTTCTTCATTGTCTAAATTCTTAGACAGATAAATTATTCAATGAAACTGTCATAATGTGATTTTTTTTAAGCCGTCGAATGTAGATCTCAATATTTGTGTGCCACTAATAATCTGCTGGATGCAAAATCGAAATACTTTTACAAAATTCAATGGTACAAAACTATCCTTATAAGTTTTTTTGTTATGATTTTTTATAAGTTTTTTATATACTTTTTTTCTTATTAAATATAGATGGAAATGGATGAGTTTTTTTTTTCAAAATAATTTCAAGGAATTACTATATTGGCAAGAAAATAAGTTTAATTATATTTTAGTCCCTTCTAACATAAAATTCTTGATATGTCCACTAGTAAATCAAATGCATAAAAAGAAGAAGGAAAAAAAAAAAGTTCACCTTTGTGGTAATGAAAAGTTCTTCCCTCTTCACAAGTCCACTCCTAAAAGCTTCCGCTAGTGCCTCACCTACTTCAGCTTCACTTTTGTAATCAGCTGCAAGAAGGCAACATCTGTTAAAAATCTAAGCCGCTCACGTTTTCTTTTGGCTAAGACATTAAACATTTTTTCTCATTTCATGAATGTTTTGCATCTTGAATATTCTTACGGGACAGCCATTTTACTCTGTAGTATTTGATATTGTCAAGAAAACAGTAGAATTTTATCTGACGTAAGTGACTATTATGGATTTGAACTCATTCTCTCAAAGCTAAGTTTGACCGTTTACATTTTTCAAGACTTGCAAGATCTAAAGCTAGGTCTATGCCGATTTCTTAAATAACATGTCCAAAAGAACTTGGAAAACAAATTATCTCCTCTCAAAGAATGTGATTTAGAACATTAGGATAGATGCTAGAGAAGAAACTTTATGAGGGTTCTTTAATTAAGCTCTCTTGGAGGACAAATGAAAATTACAACACTATTTTTTAGAAACTTAAGAAGGAAGGTTTTTGGAATATGAAACAATCTCTTCTTCTCCCTCCTTGTATGCACAACCAATGGATGTTAAAATGGGGCTTTATGACTCTTCATTTCACCCACATAAACTCCAAAGTGACCTTTTGGTGAAATCTGAAAACCTAACTATGATTATGGAGTAAACTTAAAGAGGTTAGTAATTCTTTCCTATTTCCTATATACTAGGTTTGACCAAGATTAAAAATAAATAAATTAATGAAGGTAAAGATTACTTAAATATATAGTTACACATACACTTAATTGAAATATACTTTTAGTAAGATTATTACTCTGATCCCAAGCACAATATTATAACTTGAAAGCAAATCATTTTGAAAAAAATTATAGTGTTTGGCAACCACTCATAATGAGTAGTTAAAAAAATGAGATTGAGAAATAAGTCATTAGAGAAACACTCGAAAGCAATTTTTTTTTTTTTTTTAAAAAAAAGGGTTTTTAAAAGTATATGATAACTTGTGTATAAAAACACTTATGAGGGAATGTAACCATTGAGTATTTAAATTCTAAACAATTTTTATACAAAATGTTTAAAAGAAATTAAAATGCATTCTTGAAAAATACTTAAACTAAAATGTATTCCAAATACGTCTAAAATACCTCCCATAATATTTTCAAAAGGTTTTTGACCCAAACTTAAAAAAGTTAGTTTGCGCTCGACTAAACTCGATAATGATATAATAATATAAAATGACGAAAAATGTCCTCACTGGTTTTTTTTTTTTTTTTTTAAATTAAATATCCTCACTGGTTATATGTGAGACATTACATCAAGTATAATTTTATGTTATTAATTTATCATTAACCAATCTTAGTGTTTACCAAGAGTATAACCATGTTGGAAACAAAAAAAAAATGAAACTTATAAACTAAAAAAAAAAAAAAAAAGGAAAAGTACAGTTTTGGTTCCTGAGGTTTGGGTTAGGTTTCATTTGGACCTTAAGGTTTGGGTTAGGTTTCATTTTGGTCCCTAAGTTTTCAAATTCGACAATTTAGCCCCTGAGGTTTGGATTTCATTTCATTTTAGTCACTCAATCCAATTTTCTGTTAATATTTAACGAATTGCTAACGTGACATTGATTTTTTATAAAAAAATTATATTTCTTTAATTTTTAAAATATAAATATATTAAAAATATAAAATATTATTATTTTTTATTATTTTTATTTCTTTCTTCCTTCCTCCCTCTGCTACTTCTTCTTCTCCACCACCATCATCACCATCTCACTGTTGTCGCCGACGGCGGTGAATATAATGTCCATGTCATTTAAAGTGATAAGTTCAACTATATTTGAGTTAGCTTAAAAAAAAGTAGGTTTAATATATGTTTTAATGTCCTGAATTTATTCCATTTTTAATTTTTTATCTTACATTTTATCATTTTAAAATGTTTAATCAAAATCTTACCACTTGTGAGTAATAAAATTGGTTGATGATCATAAACTTCAACAGATTTTTTTTTTTTTTTTTTTTTACAATGCTTCAACACATGATATTAATTCTTAAAAAAATGATATTAAAATGAATTGATATAAATTAAGACAATAAAATCAGGCCATTCAATTAGAAAAAGTCAAAATTTTTTAGATTTTATTGGGGATTTGGATGTGGAATGAGAAATTTTCCACCTCCTTCAAATTTCTGTCAACTTATGAAGTATAATTTTATATTAGTTTTTCATTAGTCAATTTTATTATTGACCAACGTGAAGGGTATGACACGTAGGAGAAAAAAATTAAACTTTTTAAACATTTTTTTTTTGACAATATGTGAGGGTGGGGATTCGAACCATAGACCTCGTGGTTATCAATATAACTTTATGCCAGTTGAGTTATGTTCTTGTTGGCATCAAACTTTTTAAACATATATTAACAAAAAAAAGTACTAAAAAAATATTAACAAAAAAAATTCATTAATATTACATACATAATATTTATGGGGGTGGGGATGAAAACAATCTAACATTTTGAATAGTAACGTGTGTCTTATCTACTGAGTTATGCTTGAATAGTAGTTGAACTCTAATTAACATGATATTTAAAGTGAGTTGATATAAATTTAGACAATACATCAGATCATTCACCAAAAGTGAACATAACTCAGTAGTAATTAGTATGTACCCACGACCAACAGGTTTAGAGGTTCAAATCCTCCCCATCGTAAACGTTTAGTAATGTTTTTGTTTCTCATTTCTATTTTTTTTAAGAACTAGAAACATAAATATGTTTAATAGTCATTTATGTTTCTTGTTTCTTAAAAAATGAGAAACATGAATAGAAAATAAGAAACGAAAACGCTATCAAATAAATCTAGAAAAAAAAAAAAAAACGAAGAAAGAAAAATCATCACTACAAAATTTTGAACTTTTAGCGACGCAATTTTGCATCGGTATAACCTCATTTGTGCGTTGGTAACTACCTCTCCCGACGTAGATTTTGCATCGGTAAAAGCATCGGAACATAACCGTTAGTGTAGGGTACGCTGATACAAAACCATTATGCATGTGAAGTTGGAAATTTGTTTCTACTGACGCAAATAGATGCATTAGTAGGAGCTTTGTCTAAACCCACACAAAACACACGCATTTCTACCGACGCATAGATACAATCATGTGTCGGAATAGGTCGAGTTGGGAAAACAATTTTTCCAAATGCCTTTCATAAACGTTTAGTAATGTTCTTTGTTTCTCACTTCTATTTTTTTTTTTTTTTAAGAACTAGAAACATAAATATGTTTAGTAATCATTTATGTTTCTTGTTTCTTGAAAAAATGAGAAACATGAATAGAAAACAGGAAACGAGAACGTTATCAAACAAATCTAAAAAAAACGAAGAAAGAAAAATCAACGAGACGTTACCAGCGCAGTCAAAATGGCGATAACCAATTTTAATGGCATCGAGAATGAGGTTTTTGATTTCGTGCTTCTCCATTCGCCAAACGCCAAGGCGATCACAGGAATTTGGAAGCCATTGTTAAGAGTTATCGACATTTTTTTTTCTTACAAATGTCTCTTTCTACGACTACTACCACCTTGCCAAAACCTCTTCCTCATAACTCAGATTTTATAGCCACTTTGGGATGGACACTATTATTAAAGAGAGTTCTCTTGTGTCACATTTACCTACTGAGAATCGGAATAAAAATCAATCAGAAAGAATCGATGGTAAGGAGAATCTTGTACTTTTATTATGGTTGACTAAAATTTTGTATGTTATCGAAATCAGAACTTCATTGATGTTTATTAAAGACTGCGCGAATCAGAGCAACAATCGGATGTATTATAATTACTGAAGTACCCATTTCATATTTCTAATTAATATTTTTTTAGGAAAAAATGATACTTTATGGAAAGCGTATGTGAGGCACATACAAAACATTCTACATAAAAGTTTCTCAATTTAGAGCAATAGAAGAAACATCATAATCAGGTGAACCATGGAGCAACAAGAGATAGCAAATACTCCCAAAGCTGATTATTAAGTTGCATGCTATCTATTCATTCCCTCCATAAGTTTTCTAACTAATTAAAATGTATTATTAAATAATATGTCAATAAAGTTTTTAATTAAAATAATAATAATAAAAAATAAATTTGAATTTATTTTAGAGAAATTTTGGTAGATAGCCCGTTGGAGACATATTTTCATATATGTCTAAAATTTTGGATATTTACAAGATTAGATTTCCAGCTATATTTTCTTATCTTCATACCCTTGTTTTTATTATCTATTTTCAATTAATATTAAAAATGATAATATTATATTCCATATTAGCCATGCTACATTTTAGGAAGGGATCAATTATTATATAAAATATTATCTAAACAAATTCCTTAATTTTAGGAAAATATTATTGTACTGGTTTTATTTCATGCCATAATGAATAAGTTGATTTTCCTTTCATCTTATTCAATTACCAGCAGATTTTCCTTCAGATTTTCGTGCTCTGGTTTGTTAAACGATTTTTTTTCTAGATTTTTTCATTTTACAAAAAAAAAAAAGGTCGATATTTGTATATAATTTCATATATACCTTATCTAATTTCATATATACTTTTATATATATCATAGATGTATGTGTATATATATATACAATACGCTTTTCTTAAATGTCTCTATCATATATTTTTTTTCTATTTTTTTATTTTGCAGAAAAACATTTATATTTATATATAATATGTGTACTAAGTTTTTATTTTTTTTAATCATTATTGTAGCCACATATACCTGAGTTTTTTTTTTGTCATAATTATAGCACAGTTACTTGCTAAAATATATACCCCTATATTTTTTTTAAAGTAAATATACTACATTAGTATTGAAAAAATCAATATACAACCATAAAAACACTGTTTTAAATAATAATAAAAAAATCTTCTCCTATTTTGGATTTCATCAAATACACTCGGTATATTTCGTTATTTGCAAATATATACTCCATATATTTGTTCGTCACCACTTATTTGCATAAATATATACACAGATATATATATCTTTTCCAAAAAAAAGTTATATACAATATCCCTCATAATATTAAATATACTACTACATTAGGAAATATATACATGATATGAAAAAAATATACAACTATATATATAAAAAACTCTCTCTTCCCCGACAACCATGTGACTTCTCATTGAGCTCCGTATTGTATAAGCTCCGTATTATATAAGCTCCGTATTATATATATATATACACACATACATACATGATATATATAAGGTATATATGAAATTATATAAGGTATATATGAAATTATAAACGAATATCAACACTTTTTCTAAATGAAAAAATCTTGAAAAACAATCGTTTAGACCAAACCAGAGCACGAAAATGGAAGAAAATTCTACCGGTAATTGAATAAAATGGAAGGAAATAGGCATAAAATAAAATCTAGATTTTTTTTTAAGATGGTGAGTGATTTTAGGGATCCTTCCAAAATTGGAGAGTGAATTAATGGGTTGAATTTTTTTAATAGGAAAGAATAAAATATGGTTTTTCCTTTTATGATTTTTTTTGTTGTATTTTAAATACAAAAAAATATGAAAGAGGACATAAATGTAATTGAATAACAACTTATATGTAAAAACTCTAGGCTCTTAGGCTATTTGCGTAAAAAATGGTAGGTTTGGACAAAAACGAAATATATGGTCAATTTATAGGCTAATCATGTACTTATCCCTTTATTTTATTACTATTTTATTTTATAGTAATTTTTTTAGTTAAACAACATTATTAAAAATAATAAATAATTAAAATAAAATTACATCAAACGGATAAGAATTAATATATTTTTAATTTTTATTAGAGCAATTTTTTTTTTTTTTTGAGTATATCAACATTTGGGGTGGGGGGATTCAAACCTCTGACCTCATGGTCGAGGATACATGCCAATTACCGCTGAGCTAAGCTCGTTTTGGCAATATAATTTTATTAGAGCAACAATCAAAATATAAGATAAAATTATATTATATTATTAAAATTTATTGTTACAATATTTTACAATAATAATGAATTCTATTTGAATAATTTTATCTTATATTAATAAATGATTACTAATGATCAGGAGGTTTGTGTTTAAATCTCTCACATTCCACATGTTCTCAACAAAAAATGATTACTAACTAAAATAAAATTATCAACTAAAAAAAAGATTAAATTACTTTTTATTAGAAGAATATAGGCCAATTTCATTTGTATATGTCATCTAATACAAATACTTTATTTTAACAAATTAGTAGTTAATAAATAAATATTTAACAAATTAAATAGAAAATTTTAACTTTAAGAAAATATTAGTTTTATTTTTCTGTTAAAAGAAAAATTATTAGTAGTGTAGATAAGAGAGAAAAAAATATATTGTAAAGTCATTAATAAAAAGATTTGTTTTTAAGTACAAATAATAAAAAGGTTGTGGCGCTCATCTATAGATGAGAAAAAGAGTAAAGATGTAAAGTAATTAATGAAAAGGTTTTTTCTTTTTTGAAAAGACTAATGAAAAGGTTGTGGAGCCCATAAAATAAAAAATAAGAATAATATTGATTAGGGTTTTGGAGAAAAAGGAAATTACCTCTTTTATGGGGTTTTTAAGAAAAGTAGAACAAAAAAACAAAAAAATTAGAAAAAAGATGCTGTTTCCAAACTATTTTGGAAAAGCAAGTGTCGTGCCTCTTGAAGAGGCGCGAAAACTCCAGTTTCCTTTTTTTTTTTTTTTTTTTTTTTTTTTTTTTTTAATTTATTTATTTGTATTTTTTTCAATTTTTAATGATTATGCTTTTTTATATGTATATAAATATTAGTTTCAAGTTTGCAGGTTTTTTTTCTCTTTCTTTTTTGTTTTTTTGTTTTATTTTAGAGTTTGTCTTTTTTTTTTTGTTTTTATATATATATATATATATATATATATATATAATTTACGTTTTTAAAAGTTTTTTTTATCTATATCAATAATTTATAGGAAAATGTACTTGATTGCAAAAAACAACTAAATATTTCAATTATTTTATGTTTTATTTTCCTATTTTCTCGTTATTCTACGGTCAACAAAATCAACCTCAATTTTTTTTAAGTAAAATCTTTTTCAAATCTTCACCATCAACAAAATCTTTTTTTTTTTTTTTAATCTAATAACATTCTATGAATTTAAATTCTCCATTTTCATTTAATCAACAAAACCTAGTTATAATTTAACCAGATTATCTAAATTCAAACATTAATCATAATTTTATGTATACATAGAAAACACAATTACATTTTAAAAACTAACTATCCTTAAACATTTTCAATTCAACTTCGAGTACAATTAATTTAAAAATAAGTATATGGATGTTTATTTGCATTATTGCATTTAAAATAATATTTATACTTATTTTTACTTGCATTTAAAATAGATATATATTGATTTATAATACAATGTAATGAATCGCTAATCTAAATTAATTTTATAGTTTACTAAAATTGCTAGTCAATAATGGTTCTTTTTAACCGAAAGGTAAAACCGGCCGTTTTTTTTCGAAAAATCTATTCATAGCATTAGTTGAATTTAATATGTGGTGTTTTGTATTAAAAAATTATATAAACAACAAAAAAAAAATGCAAACTTATGTAATTATAAATATATATTAAAAAATACAAACTTTAAAATTTTAAAAAATTAATCATTAAAAAAAATAGGTTCATTGTTTGGAAAAAGAAATAAAAACTTGGGCAAAATGCACTTTTGGTCACCGAGGTTTGAAGTTGATGTCTATTTGGTCCCTGAAGTTTCAAAACATACACTTTAGTCTTCCAGGTTTGTAAAATCATTCTAAATGGTCCCTGGAGTTTCAAAACATACACTTTAGTCCTCCAGGTTTGTAAAATCATTCTAATTGGTCCCTGACTTAACTTTAACTTAACGGAATGCTGACTGGACCGTTATGTGTTGACGTAGATATGATGACAAGGCTACCTCATTTGCTTACTAGGCACATCAATTAAAAAAATAAAATAAAAACTAAACTTAAAAAGAAAAAAATTAAAAACCTGAGATGGGTTCTGGTTAAAAAAAGGTTTAAAAAAATGATCATTTCTTTCACTGCCATCCTCTTCCTCTTCTTCTTCGCATCTCCGGCCATCGCCCAATCACCTCCGCCACCCAAGCCCCGTAACTTCTCCGCCTTCTCAATCTCCCATTCCCCATGGCGGCCATCCCAGAATCTCATTCTCCTCTCCCCCAACTCCCTCTTCGCCGCCGGCTTCCGGCCACTACCAAACAACTCCAATCTCTTCGTCTTCTCTGTTTGGTACTTCAACATCTCAACAGACGTTGTCGTTTGGTCCGCCAATCTTCTTTCTCCGGTCAATCGCTCGACGGCTTTGTCCATCACAGCCACCGCCCAACTCCGTCTCGACAACGGCATCGGCCGCAATCTCTGGCCTTCCACTATTTTTGGGAATCTAAATTCGACCCGATTAATCCTTCGCGACGATGGTGATTTGATTTACGCCACATGGGAGAGCTTCCAATATCCCACCAACACCATTTTGCCGAATCAAACATTGAATGGAACCACCATCGTCTCCAACAACGACAAAATATAAGTTCGTGAACTCTGTTAATTTGACATTTGGTACAAATCGGTATTGGACCTCTGGAAATCCCTTCCAGACTTTCCTAATGGAAGGTCGAATCATCATAAACAATCAAAACCCAATTACCCCTTCTGATTTTAACTCGACCCGACTAAGGAAATTGGTTATTGACGATGATAGGAATCTCAAGATTTTGATCTTCAACCCAAATATCCGGCGGTGGGATGTGGCTTGGCAAGCACATGTAGTATGAAATTGGTTGTGCCCTTTTTTGTAACCTTTTTTTTAACTAGAACCCATCTCAGGTTTTTAACTTTTTTTTTTTAAGAGTTTAGTTTTTTATTTTATTTTTTTAATTGACGTGCCTAGTAAGCAAATGAGGTAGCCTTGTCATCATATCCACGTCAACATATAACGGTCCAGTCAGCATTCCGTTAAGTTAAAGTTAAGTCAGGGACCATTTAGAATAATTTTACAAACCTGGAGGACTAAAGTGTATGTTTTGAAACTTCAGGGACCAAATAGACATCAACTCCAAACCTCGGTGACCAAAAGTGCATTTTGCCCTAAAAACTTTATTTATAAAAAACATAATCAATTTAATTTAATTTAATAATAATAATAATAATAAATTTAAATAAAACAAATAAATAGTTTGATTTAAAAAAAAAAACCTGGAAGTCTGGTGCGCCTCTTGAAGAGGCGCGAGAACCAAGGCGTGAGAACGGGCAAAAACCGACAAAAGTAGAGTGTCGCGCCTCTTGATTTATGAAAATAGTTTTGAAATAACACTTTTTCTCTAATATTTTTCATTTTCTTTATTACTTTCCTTAAAAACCCCTTTTATGGTGTAGGAATTCACAAATTGGTGGTAAATGGCACCAATTGATATATTTTTTTTTTCCTTTGACTCAATTAACTTTATTCCTGGATTTTAGTAAACAACACAAATGGGAATAAAAAATAATTTCTTGGGAGAATCATTGAATAATATAAATAATAAATATGTAAATAGATTACGGGACACATTCAAAATTCTAAAATTATAGTTGGGATAAAATGATCCAAAAATGATTCTCGATCTTGGTCACTTTTAGTATAGATAAAAGGAAGGGAAAAATACACTTTTGGTCCCTGAGGTTTGAGGAGAAGAAGAAAATAGGGGCAAAATAGGAGGGAAAATGAAATTAAAAAAAATATTTTTAAATTATTTTATTATTATTTTATTTTTGAAATTTAAAAATAATTTTTTAATAGAAATAAGTGTCACGTCAGCAAACCAAAGGTGAGCAAAAAAAGTTGAAAAATCGAGTTGACCGACCAAAACTGACCGAACCGACGTCGATCGGTCGGTTTTTTCATATTTTCGGTCGGAGTCGATTTTACACATAGTAAAACGACCTGTCGATCGGTGGGCTCGCCAAAAACGACGAAAACCGATTAAACTGACCGACATTTAAAAAAAAAAAAGTTGTGTGTCTTGGGACTGGCGGGACTGCAGGCAGCATTAATGCGCTGCCAGCAGTCTTGGGAAGACCATCAGGCTGATGGTCTTCCCGAGGGTTTTTTAAAAAAAACTTTAATTTATTTATTTTTTCTATTTTTTCCTTCATAGAGGTAGACTAACCACAAATTTTACTTCCTCCCTAAAAAAAAGTCCTCAATTCCTCCATTTCTTCCTCACTCTCTCTAAGTTGGTAAGTTTCTTTTCTCCCATGGTTTTTCGTCTCTTCTTAGTTCTTCCTTTTTATTTTCTTTCTAATTCTTTTTTTTTTTTTTTTTTTTTTTTTTTTTTTTTTTTTATCTTCTTCTTCTCATTTCTTTTTTACTTTCTTTTTCTCATTTCTTTTTTTCTTTCTTTTTCTTAATCTCCTTCTTTCTTTTTTCTTTGCTTTTTTTTTTATCTTCTTCTTCATTCACTTCTCCAGATTCTTGATTTATTTATTTTGTATAACATCAAATTAATTTCTGATTTATCTATATAAACAATAATACGACTTTGAAACCAATTTTTTGTATTTATTAAATTAAGTAATATAATTTTTTTCCTTTTTACTATTTCATCAATGTTTTTTTTAAAGGACTATTTCATCAATGTTTAAATAAACTACAAATTTCAGTTGCATAGCTATCTATCTATATATCTATACCATCTAAAAGGGGCAAAACTTTTAATTTTTTGTTTTGCCTCTTCTTAATTGAAATATTTTCCTTTTCGTCCTTTTTAATTTGAATATATTTATCTATCTATCTATCTATCTATCTATCTATCTATCTATCTATCTATATATATATATATATATATATATATATATATCACATATCACATATATATATATATACTATATTAAAAGGCGCTTCAGGGGAGAAACTTTTGATTTCCTTTTAAGCCCCTTTTTAATCTTCGAATTCCTCATTTGTTCTTCTTATTTAATTATTTAATATTTAATTATTCAAATTCACGAGTAGATGATCATTCTCACGTTTAAAAAAAATCTCATATTTGATAAGATTAAGAATTAGTTAAAAAAAAATAATATCATATTCATTCCCACTTTTACGTTTTCTTTAAAAAAAATAATAATAAGAATTGGTTTAAAAAAATCATTCTCACGTTTAGGTTTTTTTTTTTTAAAAAAAAAAAAATCTTATGTTTCATAAGATTAAGAATTGGTTTTAAAAAAAAAAATCACATCTTTGGTAAGATTAAGAATTAGTTAAAAAATAATAATAATATCATATTCATTCCCACTTTTACGTTTTCTTTATTAAAAAAATAATTAAGAATTGGTTAAAAAAAATCATTCTTTCTATAATCTATAATCTCATCTTATCTTTGGTAAGATTGAGAATTGATTTTTTTTAAAAAAATCTCTTTTCCGTTTAGGTTTTCTTTTTTAATAAAAAATCTCATCTTTGATAAGATTAAAAATTGGTTTAAAAAAAAATCTCATCTTCATTCTCACGTTTAGGTTTATTTTTAATTTAATTATTAATTATAATTGGTTTTCGGTGGTTATGATAAATAACAACATAATTTTAGAATTATTAATTTTCGATTAAATCAAATCAAGTTTTAAAATTAAATTTGAAAAACTAAAATTCAAATTAATTGTTTTTAATTTTCAAATTTCTAATTTGAAAATATTTATCATAACCACCCGATTCACTCCAACCCTATAAATAGTGGTCTAAACCACCACGGAAAAGATGGGGTGGAGCTTTTGTGATGCATGAAGGATTAAAAAAAGAGCAGAAAACATCAAGAGGAGACCCATTCCTACTCAACTTAAGTAGGAGAAGACTCATTCCTACTTCATCTCCATCTTTAGTAATGTAAGTAAATATAGCCTATAATTTTTTCTTATTTCTTTTTCAAGTAGACTAAAGTATCATTAGGAGATTTTGTTAGTTTTCTAGTATCGAGATTTTATTAGTTTATATTATATTTTCGTCACCCCTACGAGTTTCATATGAATAAGAAATATTTTCTGTTTATTTCAGCGAGTACACCTTTGTGTGGTCAGTTCATTAGTATTGTCTTTCTGAAATGGGAAAAAGAAGATCGATCACTATTATCTTCTTTTTTTTTAAAAAAATCGATCTCTCCCCATTATTCTTTTCGAACCTTAAAAAATTTTCATATATTTTTTAGATTTTTTTTAGACAAGATGATAGGAAGTAATTATTAATTGATTACAAAATAAAGATTTTGGAAAATATAAATGCTTACCTGATAATTTGAAAGACTTTTCGTTATCTTCAATCTTAAAAAAAGTTTAAACGGGTGAGATTTTTTATATTTAAAAATTGTATGATAAATAAAATAAATATGATAATTTATACATCCAAATAATATTGAGAATTTAAATGTGCAATAAAGAAAAAACTTTTAAAATTTGATATGGTATATAAGGTATGATTTATATCAATGATATTGGTTATAAACCATTTTTATTAGAATGGTTCAATTTGATCACATACATCTAAATATGATCAAATTCATGTGTGTATTTATTAATTTTTATATTTTTTTGGTACATTATCAAGTCATATTTCAAATTTTCTAATTAACTACTTCTACTTTAAAAGGTATTATAACACGTGCCGCACGTAGTTTCAAACTAGTCTATCTAAAAAGGGCTTAAGGGGTGAAACTTTTGATTTCCCCTCTTACCCATTTTTAATTTGAATATTCTCCTTTTGCCATTTTTATTTATTAATTTATTATATTGAAAAACATTTAATTAAATAAACGTCTTAAAATCTATTCTGATCGACAAAATAATAAAATGAAAAAATCTATAAAATATGTGAACAAATATAATATTAAACAATATTTGAATAAAATTTCTAAAATCTATATCCATATCTCCTAAATTTGAAATTAATATCATAATTTATTAAACAAATAGTAATAAATTATTGCATACAAATCATGATTTATTGAAAAAAATAATAAATTAATGCATACGTATCACGATTTATTTTAAAATAAATTAAAAAAAATCAATTACTGAATATTTCAAGACATCCCATAATTTTTATCAAAAAATGTAAATATATATTTAATTCACATTTGAAATTAAAATATCAAACAAAACAAAACATCTCATAATTTATTAAAGAAAAACTATAATTAGTGCATATATCAAATTAAAATATCAAACAAAACAAAATTTCTTATAATATTTATTAAAAAAAAAATTTAAAAATGGATATTTTAAAAAAAGAATCTCAGGATTTGTTAATAAGTTAAAAAAAAAAAATCAATTAATACATATATCAAATTAAAATACCAAACAAAACAAAATATCTCATACTTTATGAAAAAAAATTAGTGGATATTTAAAATAAATCTTACGATTTAATAAAAATTAGAAAAAATCAATTAATACATATTCCATACTATCATATCATTATTTATTTATTAAAAAAAATAGATTCTTGCTTGCTTGCTTTCTTTCTTTCTTTCTTTATTTTTTACATTTTCAAGGATTTTAAATTACTTTTTACTAAAATCAATCTAACATTTCCGTCTAGTATTGATTAGGTCATACATCATCAGTGTTCATATAGTCTCTCCACAATTGAATTTTTCCATATAAACTTATTTTCATATATCCATCGACATCACTGATCAAAAAAACACAAGGAAGATCATTCTAATGGATAATAGGTATGCCTCACATAATTAGTATTTGTAAATAAATTGTAACGTCTGGAAGATAAAGTAGAGTTCAATTTTTTATTTTCAAGTTTTATTGAACTAATTTCAGGTAATTAGTTAAAAGAAAAGGATTTGTTGGGATTTAATTGGTTGGTTTTTAATTTGTTTTAGGCTGCATGACAAACTTGTAAATAAGAGAACTTTGGAGCCAAGTCAAGTCAAACCCTAATCTTTCTTTAAGTGAGTTGCATGCAACCCCATGTAGCCAAGCCAACATTACTATTCATCATCTTCTTCCCTTGCTCTTCATGTTTTTTTCAGCCCTTTCCTTCGCCATCTTCACGTTTTTTTTTTCAGCCAGTTCCTCTCCTACATTTTATCTCTCTCCTTCACGTTATCGTCGCCGCCATTCGATCTCCCAGCTCCGTCCGACCCTCGGCGTTTCCTGCAGCACCAGATGCAGGCCACAGAGATGAATCTGCAGCGTCTTCGCGCAGGTAAAGCGTCGATAGCAGATTCCGGCAAGTGGGTTTCCTTTCGTCTCGGTTTGTCTCTCTCTCCCTCTCTCTTTATCTCGTGTTTTCTCCCTCTCTCACCCTCAGATCTCTCTGTTTTTCTCTATCGCGGACAACAGCGACGATGGGGGCCTTTGACAGTGAGATTCAACAATGTTTCTTCGCGTTTTCAGCGACTTTAAGCTTCGATCTCCGACATCTTTAAGTAGATTCGGCCTTCGGGTAAGTTGGATTATGGTATTAATTGTTGTTTGAGCAATTAAATGGAATACTCATTCAGTTTTGGTTTCGTAAAACAAGCTTTTCCTTCAATTTTTGGGGATTCAAGTAGTGGGTCTTCGAGTTTCTGCGACTTTGAAAGATTTCGTCTTTGGGTAGGTGTTAGGCAGCAAGTCTTTCATGAATTTTGGACAAATTTTGGCTCATAGTGTTATGCCCATGAATAATTGGTCCCTGAATGTAGGCACCCATTGGAATTGAAGTTTAAATCATCAATTTTGGAGCAAAACTGGGTCCCCAACTAGCAAGCTAAAGATTTAAATTGGGTAAGTTTTGGGTGCTAAATCCTCCCTAAAGTCGATTGGCTCCTTGTAGAACTGTTAATTTAAAGTTCCTTTTGGTGTTAAATAATTTTCCTTTTATCTTGAAGCTTGAATAAGGTCTTGGAATTTAAGGAATTTTGAAGAGGTTAAGTCAATATCATTTATGTCAAGGTAAGTGGCCTTACTACTGGAATGCAGGCTAGGTTGGGAAATTGTGTCTTGATAGGATAGAACTTGCATGAATTTCTATGAATGTGATGTGCATATGTATGTTTCATGATATTAAAAGAACCATGTTCATGACAATTACCCTTAGAGAAAATTGATGTACAACTAGAGGAACCTGAGGTACTATAGGCGAGATTTGACCCCACTAATTAGGTGCCAACGGTTCTTGCCTCTTCATGAACCCAAACCAGATTGGAAAGAAACTTCTTGTGTTCTTGAGGTACTGCTTTCAACAAATCTGACAAACAATACTTCTTACATTAATTATTTTGTTTTGGATTTGATACAGAATTGAGACAAGAATGATATATTGATAGCATTTCTGTTCCTTTTTTTTTCTCTTGTTTTTTTTTCAATGCTCCTTTTGTTTAAGAAGAAAGCAAAAATGTGCTTGATACTGGCTTTTTATGTCTTGTATTTTTATTAATAAATTAACAAAAATATGTTTAATTTGTTTCTTATTCTCTAAAATTTCGAATTTAAAAAAGGCTAAATTATAAAAAATATCCCTGAACTATGGAGTTTGTTTCAAAAATGCCCTTAAACATTGAAAAGTTTCAAAAATACCCCTGAACTTTGAAAAATGTTTCAAAAATACCTTTGTCTGTTAATTTTTGGATGGAAACCGTTAGAATTTACCGTGAGAGGAGGAAAAAAGAAGAATTGTTTTTCAATAAGGGTATTTTTTTTCAATTGTTGATTTCAATTTTACTTTTTTTTCAAAACTTTATCCAAAAATTAAAAAAAAAAAAAGAAACAACCTATCTAAGAATGCAAAATGCAAAGAAAATAGAAGAAACTTACTACCTTATTAAAAAAAAAAAAAAAAAGAAAACAACAAAACCACAAAAGGAAACAAAACAAAAGAAATAACAAAAAGCAATTAAATATAACTAGACCTTACTTCCAATCACCTAAAAAGATTAATGAATCAAAGAATAGAAGGGTGAAAGGAAAACTCCACTAGGCGTTAGAAGGGCCTGCTACATCGCCTGGTGTTGGATTCCAGTTTATTTCGGGGAATGGTGGAAGATAGTCATCAAGATCCCCACCACATTCTCCAAGATGCACCTGACAACTCCATCTCGCTCTCTAGCATAGGTCAGGTAATCCTTAAATTGGCTCTTCAAAACCACCAAATTATTTTCAGGTTGTGGTTGAGGCGTTGGAGGTTGCTGCTGACTTGCGACCACATCTGGTAAATTCTGCGATGGTTTTGTGGTCGCATCGCCTGCTACAGCAGTGGCTTCTTCAGGAGACTTTGATGATTGAGCTACATGAGAGATTGCTTGAGCCTTCTTTTCAGGAGAAGTAACCTTTTGCCTTGAGTTTGTTGTGAGCTTCTTGATTAAGCTAGTCAATTGAAGTTCTGGCTACCTCTTTTTCTTCTTTTTCTTCTTTTTCTTCTAGCTCTATCCCTACAAGCCTACACAATTTTTTGATCAAGGTTGGGAAGAACAACCTTCCCACATTCTTATGTCCACAAGAGAGGATCTTCATCCAAATAATCCGTCCAAGGTTTAGATCCAGCCCCTTGTGCATGTTGTATAATAACATGACACGCTTTTGAGATATGGTGGTGTCATGTGTTGTTGGCATTATTCTATTCTTGATCACATATAGCCACACAACTGTTTCTGGCTTCAAATCTCGTAATAGTAGAGTCCTGACTCCAGTTCTGGACTCTTGCCACTTAACTCCCTCGTGGGCCACCATCTATAGAGCCTTAAGAAATTTAGCAAAATTTGGCATTTGCTCTATAGCTTCTACTAAAGGAATATTTATATGCAATTGATTAAGAATCTCTAAAAAATTCTTAAATTGACCATCCTGATTCTTAGGCTTCTGCCTTTGTGGAAAAGGTAGAGGTGGTACATAAGGTGGGGGCGGTACATAAGGTGGTTCCATCTTGAACAGAACCAGAAGCTCCAACATTATTATTGTTGCCTCCATCACTCTTACCAAACTCCAACTCTTTCTCAACAACAACATTTTTATCACTATTCTTCTCTACATCCTGGGGTTTACTAGGCTCTTTTCTCTCTTCTAGTGGCTTACCACTCCTAAGAGTCACTGCCTATACCTACTTCTTACCTTCCCTTCTAGGGTGTTCAGTATCCACATGAAGTTTCCCTTGAGGTCTTGCCTTCAGCTCATTAGCTAGCTGACCCATTTGCAATTCCAGGACTCTCATTGAAGCTTGATTACTTTGAATTGTGGCATCTGTACGAGCCATATATTCTTTCATCATTGCCTCAAGAAAACTCTCTGAATTTTGTTGGGGCAACGCTTGCTTATTTTGCTGGGGCAATGCCTGCGATTTAGCAAATCCTGACTGGCTCTCATTGAAGCTTGATTACTTTAAAAGGGGCTTGTGAATTACTTCCTTGCCCTCCCTATGCAAAGTTGGGGTGGTTGCGCCAACCTGGATTATAAAAGTTAGAATAAGGGTTATTCCTTTGATTACCTACAAAAAACACAGAAGCTGGATTGTTGGGGCAAAACTCGTAGTTGTGCCCTTCACCACAATAGACACATGATTCTTCTATAACTTGGTTCACCACTGCAGCAGGCTCCACAACTGGCGGTTGCTGATTACTAACCACTGTCACATTTTTAAGAGCGTTAGCTAACATTGCAATATCAGCCCTAATGGTAGACACACCATCAACTTCTAACACACTCTTAACTTTTTTATTTGAGCCTCTAACATCCGACCACTGACAACTATTGGTTGATATTCTTTCTAAAATTTCGTGGGCTTCATTTAAGGTTTTTGCCAAAAGGGCCCCTCCCGCAGAGGCATCGACCATACTTTGGGTTGCCATGTTTAACCCGTTGTAAAATGTTTCCATTTGGATACAATGAGGTAAACCATGGTGGGGACACTTTCGCAAAAGCTCTTTAAACCTCTCCCAAGCCTCACTAAAAGTTTCATCTTCGAGCTGCCTAAATCCCACTATGTCACTCCTCAACTTGGCATTCCTAGTTGGTGAAAAATACTTACGAAGAAATTTTTCCACTAACTCATTCCATGTCCTAATTGATCCTAGAATTTAACCATGCCTTTGCTCCATCTCTAAGAGAATACAGGAACAAAGTTAATCTAAGGGCATCTCTAGACACTCCTTGAATTACAAACGAATCACTAACTCCTAGAAAAGACTTAAGATGTAAATGGGGGTCTTCAGATGACAAACCATGGAATTGACCCACGGTTTGCAACATCTAAAACATTACCGGTTTCATTTCAAAATTTGCTGCCTCAATTAGAGGACGCGCAATTCCTGGATTTAACTCATCAAACATCGGAAAACATACGCTCGAATGTCTCTGGCCCTATCATTTGCCATCAATTTCTTTCTCCAAATTGGAATGTTTTGGACTTGAGACGGCTACTTCCTTTTATAAAGTGGAGTCAACCCTAATTAGGTCAAATTTTACACGTGGAGGGCTCTCCAAGCTTCCTCGATCCGAGATTAATTCAGCTAACGCCACCTCATTTAATGAATCATGTGCGGCTCACGTGGCAGTTTTGATCCCTGCTTTGCTGGATCACGGATTTTGCTCCCTCAAGTCGCTCAACATTATTTTCTGCACAAAATAACTTCCAAAGTATCCATTCTTCTAAATGGGTTCAAACATATAATATTCATCTAAAAGCAACCCTATTTCACACAGATGACACACAAAACACTATACAAATAAGGCCTAAATAACTCCCTTTTGGAGAGTTATCAGTCGGCGACTTTTTTTCTTCCTTTATCTTTCTTCTTCCTTCATTCTCTCTCCTTCACCATCTCTTTCTCTCTCATCGTCCCTTTCTTTCTTTCCCTCACTGCCCCTCTCTTTCTTTCTTTTTCTTTATTTCTCTCTCACCATCTCTTTCTCTCTCACCGTCTGTCTCGCTGGAAAGCTCCCCACACACGCCCCGATCTCGCCACGCACGCTGGAGATCTCGTTGTCCCTCTTGTCGAAAATCTTCCCTTTCTCCATCTCTCTCATCGTCCCTCTCGTCGAAAATCGAGGACTGAACGTCAACTCCCCACGCACGCCCATATCTCGCCAGAAAAGCTTTAGAATCGAAGACCCAGATCCCGTCGTGATTCAAACCTCGTCCGTCGAGTTCAAACCCATTCCTAGATCTTCCCGTGGCTGTTCCAATTCAAGTTCCAGATCTCACTGGAAAGAGATTGAAAGAATCTATATCCATATCTCCTAAATTTGAAATTAATATCATAATTTATGTAACACTCCGTGCGCCCTAGGGTGTATTTAAATCCCGAGTTTATAGTTGAAAGAAAAATAAATTCTATTTTGGCTTGAACTTAGGGGTTTAATTTTTAAACCAAAGTGTGTGGGAGTTAAGTGTTATTTTAAATAAAATCTTCCTTTAGGTCTCGTTGGTTTGGTCAGTATTGGTTGAGGAAATTCAGCATTTTAATTCAGAGTTATACGCTGAATATTGGGTGTTGGTTGGGTGAAATCCTATTTTTGGGCTTTTGGTTAATTGGTAAAAGAAAAAGAGAAAAGAAAAAGAAAAGGAATTAGAAAAAAAAAAGAAAAAAAAACAAAAGCCCTAAGTTCCCTAGTCTTTCATCTCCTTCTCCCTCTCTTGTGTTCGTGCGTGACAGCCCCCCCCCCCCCGATTTTTCAATCTTGCCGGAAAACCCATCCCCGCCAGTCTGTGTGTCGCCGTCACCGGAGAAGTCGCCGCCCAAGTCGGAGCATCGCAGTAGTTCGCAACCTTCTCTCTCCCGCGCGCCTCTCCCTCTCTCTCTCAGTTCCTCCCCGTCGTGAAGCTTCAGCGTCGCCGTCGTTAGAGACCTCGTGGCGTCGCCTTCCCGTCTAGCTATCGTCGTTGGTCACAGCCTGAACCCCGTCGCAGCGTCGTCATCCCTTCACGTGAATCTCTTCCTCTGTCCGTGTTGTCGTCGCCATATCCCAGCCCATCGCGCCGCCCCTGCTCGTGGTCTCTCTCCGTGGGTTTTGGTGGTCGTGGGTCGATCTCTCTCTTCCCTTGTATTCGTGGGTTTGGTCGTCGCCTCTCCCTCCCATTCCGTCGCCGTCAATCTTTGAGAGAATCGGTGTAAGTTTATTTCCCTTGGTTCGTTTAGTCTTGGGTTCTTGAATGAGTCTAAGTTTCTGTTTTGCAATGTCGTCTAGGTGATCGATTGGGATTAGAATCGCTTATACTTGAATACCCACTGCCCAAGGATCGTCCTAGCACACTGTTCGAGGTTATTATAACCCGTCTAACGTGAAATCAGGTCCGTTTGGGTAAGTTTCTTCGATGTCCCTAGTTTGATAGCTTTAAAGTTGAGTTGTCGTTAGGTGTTAAGCTTTAAAATCATGTTAAAATCATAACCCATGCTTGTTTGAGTTCGATTGTAGTTTACCTATTCCTTTTCGGCTTCAAAATTTCAGGATTAAGCCTCATTTATTCGCTGTCCAGCAACCATTTGGACCTAAAGTGGGATTTGGATGATGACTCACAAGTCAATTGACCTTGAATTGAACTGTTCATGATTCGACGACTTTAGATCGTCGTTCTTGGAGCTTTTCGATCTCTGGACAGCAAGCTTTTAGGCTCGTTTAGCGTGGTTCGGTAAGTTTCTTCACCATTTAAGCCTTGTTAGAACTCTTGTTAGGCTTCACTAATTAGTCCCTAATACTTAAAGTCGTTTACTTGTAGCTTGGGATCAATTATAGCTTACTTGAGTTATTTCCAGCAAGGAACTTGTTATGCTTGGTGGAGCTTAGTAGGTATCAATGCTCTTTAAATTCTTTCAATCTTGGCTTGGTGCCTTAGGCTAGTTCTCAGTGTTCAAATATTCTTATTTCAGGAATTAATCTTGTTTCTGGTTGTCGATCTTGTCGTCGAGCTTGAATCTAAGTTTGGTTTTGGTAAGAAATTCTTCTTTAAGCATTCCTCAGTCTAAATTAAGTTGTTGAGCTTGATTCTGACCCTTCAGCGTTAATCTGTCTATTTAGGAGCCTTTCAAGCTTTTAGGAGCTCTTGGTTTGTTCCTTAGGAGCGCTCGTAAGCTTTTGGTAAGTAGTTTCTACTTACTAAGCTTGTTTGACTGCATGAAGCATGATCGCTTGTTTATCTGCTTTTCTTATATTTGTATAAAATGTTATATGTATGAACTGTTGTGCTATGATCCTTAAAGTGCTTTGTATGAAGCATGAACTGTATCTTCTGTGTTGCTTGAGTTGTATTCGCTTAAGGTATTTTAGCATGAATGTTTGTCTTGAGTATGGCGAATGTTGAGTTTAGCTTTTGAGTCTGGCTTGCATGTTGCATGAGGGATGTGTAGCATGAGTCGGGTGTGAGGCACAACACATGGTGCGTAATTCATGTGTAGCAGAGTGTGACGCAGAAATCACGTGGGTGTGAGTGCAGAGCGTAACACGGAAATCACGTAAGAGTGGCGTAACACATGGCGCGGAATTCATGTGGGGTAGGTGCGAAGCATGACGCGGAAATCATGTAATTAGCACAGCACATGGCGCGGAATTCATGTGTAGCAAAGCATGATGCGGAAATCATGTAGGTAGCGGAGCATGACGCGGAAATCATGTAGTTAGCAGAGCATGACGCGGGAATCATGTGGAGTCTAGTGCGTGTGTTGCATAGCGTGTGGTGCAATTGCTTGAGTTGGTTGTTTTTAAGCATGTTGTTAGTTTGTAGCTTAAAAGCATGTTGTTTATTGTGGCTGTGTAAACCTGTTGGATTCGTGTGCTAAGTATGTTGATTGTATTGGTTGTTGTTTGTGGCTTGGTAAGTGTGAGCTGCTTACCAGTACCACGGTTGTACTGATACCCCCTTCCCCATCTTTCCCTCAACATTTTAGATGTTGCAGGTTTGGTCAATGAGCTGGACCTTGGTGACGAGGAGGAGAGCTACGAGGAAAGATGCTTAGGATGTCATGGTTTTAATTTGCTTCCTAAGATTTGGTTAGGCTAGCGTTGTTATGGTTGTATTTTGTACCTATGTTTTGGTAGGCTAGTGGACTAGCTCTTTTGGTTAATAAATGTCTTTAAGTTCCACTGCATGGTCTTGGCTTATTGTATGTATTGATAAGGTATGTCTCGTCTAGAGGAGGTAGGTTATGAAATCTGGATGTAGTTTCGTGGAGTTTGGCTTTCTTTGCATATTTAGAAGTGTTAAAAGTCTTTAGCAGGTGTTGTAAAATTTTGGGATAACCAGTTTTACGTCGTTATGCTGCCGAAATTTTTGGTACATTCGGTTTAAAGAGAGTTATTCTAGTTGATTATGAGTCTAGAGTGAGTAGTAGCGTCGCTAGGCTGTAGGTTGGAGAACCTGGGGCGTTACAATTTATTAAAATAATAATAATAAATTGGTGCATACATATCATGATTTATTTTAAAAAAATCAATTATTGCTTATTTCAAAACATCCCATAATTTATTAAAAAAAATTAAAAAATATATATATATTAATGTATATTTTTTTAAAAAAAATCTCACAGTTTATTAAATAAAAATATAAAAAAGTATATAAAAATAATAGTTTTAGATCTATTGTCATTAGGTCATACATCATCCGTATATATAAATTCTAATTGGTTTTCGGTGGTTATAATAAATCGAATTTTTAAAGTTAAATTTTGTGAAATCTAAATTTAGATCAATTGTTTTGATTTTTCAAAAATAAAAGATAATTGAGTTGAATTTTCGATTAAATCAAATCAAGTTTTAAAATTAAATTTGAAAAACTAAAATTCAAATTAATTATTTTTAATTTTCAAAATTTCTAATTTGAAAAGATTTATCATAACCACCAGATTCATTTGAACCTATTGTTCACACGTAACTTCGAAGATGGAGACACGTGGAATAAACAATATACTTGTATTAATATTTGTATGCGTGTGGATGTACAATCTCTAACTTTAATCCTCTGATTCTCTCTCTTGTGTGTGGATGTGTTTCACTCGAGGGCTGGAACGCTTGATCTCGAGTCTGAAGCTTTAATGGATTCTTGGAGCTTAAAGTCTTCCGATCTTGAAGGAGTCTTCAATCTTCAAGAAGTGTTCAACACTTTGAAACTTATGGATTTCAAGGAGTCTTCGGTCTTCAGTCTTCAATCTTGATGAAGTTTCTCTGAATTCTCTAACTCTGACTTGGAGCTTCAAAATTCTGACCCCTTAAAATGGAGGAGAACCCCTCTATTTATAGAGTTCTCGCTGAATGGGCCCTGGTGACTTTTGGGCCAACAACTTGGGCTTGGGCTTTATTGGTCTTGGGCTCAATCATTTAGTCTTGGGTCTGGCTCATATTTGACCCAAAACCATATGACCCAAATATTTAAAAGACCCAAATATGATCTAAACAATTATTTTTTTAATTAATTGGTCGAATTAATTAATTTTAATTAATTGATCAAATAGAAATTTGGCTCTATAAATTTATAATTGGCCAACTTTGTCTTCAAATTAAATTTGGGACACATGTCAATTTGTAATTGGTCCCAAATTTAATTAATTATAATTTCGTCATTAATTTCATGTAATGACGTGGCAATTTGTGATTGGTCAAAATTTCTCCTTCAACAAATGCCCCTTTTCGAGATTTAGGCACAAATTATGTGTGGATGAATCTCGAAAAGAAATTATCTGGAATCAATTTTTTTTTTACCCCACTTGCTTGGCGATAAATTGCAATTTGAATCTCAATTGGATTTTAATTCCATATTGAATTTCAGTCGTGTCCAAATTCTATGTAACTTTGAATTCGGAGTAATTTCTCTCTATTTTGAATTTGACTCGAGTTTCACTCGGAGTTGAATTATGACTAAGCCCAAATTATCTCCAGGTAAACCCAACCTTAAATACCTTGAATTTCGAATAAGGCTTGAAAAATTTTAGTTGGGGTAATGTTAAATTCTATCCAAAATTTAATTTGAGGAATAGAATTCTAAAAATATGCCCCTTTGATTTAGATTTAGCTAGAAATTTAGCTATACTGATTTTAATTTAATTTAAATCGAATCAAATTCGAAATTTATCCAATTTATCAAACTTTAAAATTGGACCAATTCGAATTTTTATTCAAAATTGATTTAAATCAAATTTCCCACTTGGATTAGGATTTAAATTGGCACTCCTAATTTAATAAGGATCTAATTAGAGATAAATTTCAATTTAAAAATCAAATCTCATAATACCTTTTCCTTATGGGTTTGACCTAATCCCTTTCTTTATAAATAGAAAGGTTGCATAGATCAAGACACAAAGCCACCCAAGCAAGAAGTCTAGGTATTGAGAAAAAATCTTCTCTTCAATTTCCCTTTTCTTTCTTTCATTTGACTTCAAATGCTCATGTATTTTCTTCTTTGTGTAGGCCTTGATTTCGAGCAAAAATCTCCCTTCGTGCCTCTTCGTTGCGCCGTTGGTAAGTCAAAATCAATCTTGAATATATATATTCTTTTGTTTATGAGCTACTGCCGAAGATTTACAATTTTTTTTATAATGTCGTCGTTGCCACTGCTCATAAAGCATGTATATCCCCCTCATCTTTTTTTTAGAAAATTTAACTTCAGCTTGCCGCACACGTATGAGGTTACAACTTCACATGTATAAGGTTTTGTTTGTTTGCTGCAATTTCAAGAGATTTTATATATATATATATATTTTTTTTTTGCTTTTACATTGAATTTCACATACATGCCACCAGTTTTTTTTACCCTATCGCATATATCCCCCACACAATATGTTTGTCACCGCCACCGCAGTGCATAATATGTTTGCCTCACATATAGCTTCTGCCTCCTAAACTCAAATCACTTATATTTTCGTAAAGTTATGAGATTTATGTGGCCACCTCTTTTAATTTTTTTTTGGAATTCAATGTAAAAGCTGCCGCCGTATTCCATATCACTTCTGTGTTTTGGGTTAAATGCACCACTTTTTTTCACACAACGCCGCTAGCTTCTTGATGTAATCCTTGCTATAGAGTCTTCATACATGTATATACAATGGTTGTTGCAAACAACTTTGATTTTTTTTTTTTTTTATAAAATATGATACAACACATATGAACTGCTGCGCGACACATTTTTTATTGATTTTCTTTTGTCCTTTTTTTTATCCCAGCCATAGGTTTTGCCACATTTTTTTTTCAAAACTTGCTTTGCCGCCACTGGAATTTTGCTTCCATAAGTCTAGATATACATGCATGCACTGATATAGAGAACTCACTTCCTATTTTTTTCTCTTTTTTTTTTTAAGTTAACTTTGCCGCCATGCTTTGTCACCGCCTGCTTCCTATTTTCGAATTTTTTTGCTTGCTGCTGCTTTATGTCAATTTTGGCGTTTTCATACATTCATATGTATGTATATGATGATTCATGTGCTACGATGGATAGTTTTCTTTTACCTTGAAATCGATTTTTTACTACACTATGCTTCAACCTTAATGTATGTATACATTCTTCAACTTTCAAGCTTTTTTTTTTTTCACATACACGTTCCGCTTGCCTGATTTTATGCTTTGGTGCATGACCCTTGGAGAGTAAATCATGATGTAAATATGCCAATCCTTTCGCATTATGCATTTTTTTTTGGATCGTTTTTTTTTTCTTCTAACTTTGCCACTACGTTGATGTATACACCATAAATGCAAATTAAGTTATTTCAGCTGCAAACTAATCTTTTTTTTTTTTTTTTTGCCTCTCTCTTACTCCTTTTTTTAAAAACATTTTTTTCTAACTACCTTCACTTCTTTTATAGGATTTGGAGTTAAAAAGCTTGTTTGACAATTTCCTGGGACACAACATCAATCTTTGTCCACCACTTCAAAGGTATATACATACTCAAAATTTTTTAATATGCATATATATTCCATCGGTGTCCTTATTGGATGTGTACATATGAACCGCTTTGATTGTGCCATAGATTTTCTTGTCTCCTACTATTTTTTTTTTTTGCACATATATTATTGCAATTTGTTTCTTGCTTGAATGTGTAAGTCTCGTGCAGTAGTCGTCACCAACTTCATTTGCAGTGATTTCACCACCTGTCTAGACCAGTCACTTTGATGACTGTAGTTTCCTGCAGGGGTGGTCACCACGGTCGTCATCAGCTTCACTTGCAGTGATTTCACCACCTGTCTAGACCAGTCACTTTGATAACTGTAGTTTCCTGCATGGGTGGTCACCACGGTCGTCATCAGCCTCACTTGTAGTGATTTCACCACCTGTCTAGACCAGTCACTTTAATGACTGTAGTTTCCTGCAGGGGTGGTCACCACGGTCGTCATCAGCCTCACTTGCAGTGATTTCACCACCTGTCTAGACCAGTCACTTTGATGACTGTAGTTTCCTGCAGGGGTGGTCACCACGATCGTCATCAGCCTCACTTGCAGTGATTTCACCACCTGTCTAGACCAGTCACTTTGATGACTGTAGTTTCCTGCAGGGGTGGTCACCCTTTTTTATGATTGATTATTTATGCATCACTTTCTTGCTTTCTTAGTTTATTGGACAAGATTGACATTATAATTTTTTTTCCTTGTGTAGAAAAACTTATCTCCATCATGGTGTATTTCACTGAGCATCCTGATCCTGAGAAAAACTGCTTAGTCATCTTGAAGAATAGAGATCAACCTGTTAAAAATGGAGTCATTCTTCATGTAGGAGAGGCGATGCATGGAAACTTTAGGACATTGCAGCCTTCCTTAGATAATTCTAGAGTCCTATCTAGATGGTCTGAGGGGAGGCCTTTGAATCAAGAATCATCCATGAAAGTGTGGTTTTTAGAATCTCCAATACATAATAAAGCGTCGAGTCAGAACCCAGAATCAACACTAAGTCGTCAAATTATTGAGGGTAAAGCTCGTTGGAGTTCATCGTTTAAAATCCATGGAGAATTCAGTTACACTCGCCATTATTGGGAATGGTTGGAAATTGTGGTTGCTCGCAATGAGCTGACGCTCAAGAAGGCTCGTCTGTTTGATGCTGTGATGGCTTCCTTATACACCTATGATCGTAACACTGATATAATTCAGGCCTTCTGTGAGGCGTGGTGTCCTTCAACAAATACTCTTCATACGTCATCTGGAGAATTGTCTATCTCCTTATGGGACATGTGGAGATTAGGAGGCCTTTCCATTAAAGGGAAGTTCTATGATGAAGTTATTCCTTGCTGCAAGGAATTGTTAGCGTCATCTGACCAAAACAACGAAGGCCTCCCAAAAAGTTGTGAGTATCTTTTTGCTGCTTATTATCATATAGCCTCTCAGAACCGTGATCATTTCCAGATTTCCATTAGTTCATGGATTTCTTTTTGGTTTAAGAGAGATTTGAAGTATGAGAAGCCTCCTCCTTGAAAAGCGAAGAAAGCTAGTCGTCCTCGTTCGACTCATAATCCAAATGGAGTTCCTACCAAATGTTCTGACTGGTCTGAGACAGAACTCGAGTTCTTTCATGAGCTGGGTGTAGAAGACGATTTGATAGAAAAAACTTACTTGGCTACTTTTCTTTCTTGTTGGTTATGTATATTTGTGTTTCCCAACAAGCAGGTTTCTCTTCGTCCTGAGGTCTTCAAAGTTGCAAGCCTTATGGCAGAAGGTTATGCTTTTAGTCTTGTTGTCCCAGTTTTGGCCAATATCTATCATGGCTTGGGCCAGATTTATAAAGCGTCTCCTTCGGCAGGACGTTCAGAAGCTTGTTTTCCAGTGCATTATGTTTACGCTTGGCTTGCTTATTATTTTAACACGCATTATGCAGTTCTAGAAAAAGTTAGGGGCCCAATGATGGTTGAATTTTCCGGAGAGGGTGGAGCTAAATACTTCGACGATTTTGAAGCTCGTGTACATATTCATAAAGGTAAATATGTATCGTGGTATGCGAATCTCCCTCCCCGCAACAAAGGCATGGTTCTGACAGATGATGACCAGCTATCATTTTGGCATTCCTCATTTTTTATAAGTATTCGATCATGCTTCTTATCTTCCCGATGTGGGTCTTCGATGGTCATTGAATCTTATAATCCTTGTCGATTTAGCCGACAATTCGGATTTTACCAAGACGTGCCAAACGATCTAAGTGAAGAAGTTCCTGAAGTCAACTTAGGTAATGTATTGCGCCTTTGGATGATATGCGTTCGAGCAAAAACATTGTCTCAAGTTTATCTCCCTGCACACGCAATGAAACCACACATCCAAATTACTCATTGCTACAGGAGTTGGTGGTTGGCAAAAAATGGAAATTATCTTGAAGAAGGCAGAGATAAATTGGTGGCTAGTGCTATTCCCCTTCCTCCCAAGCCAAAATTTCCTAAAAAGGTTGGTAATGACAACGGAGGCAAAAGGATTCGCGTGTTTGAACCTGGTGAATTTCGCTCTAAGGATAATGATGGTAGTCAGAGCAGTAGCGGCGATTATCATTGGAAAAGGTCTAAAAAGTCCAAACAGCCATCAGTATGTGAAGATGAATATTTTGATGGAGTTCCTAGCTCATCACAATTTCCTAAACTCCCTGCACCACTGGTAAGTGTTTTCATTCCCTCTTCAGTATAATATTTTACTATTATTATTATTATTACTACTTACCCTTCTTTTTTTAGTCACCTTTACATGATCCCCTTATAGAAGCCGCGGGACATCATAGTCCTCCTTCTTTTGTGAGTCCAGACGTTTTTGACTCGGTAGCTGCACGTGTGGGCCATTCCAAAGCGCCAACGGATAGAGTTGTGATTCAATCTTGTCATCCTGTAATTGATGAAATTTCTGGACAAAAGAAGACAACAAACCATGCGGCTGCGTCTGAGATCTCTGATTATTATGCTGACGATGTGATTTCCAACTATAGGAACATGCTGCCCTTGCCTTGTGGGAGAGCATACACCAGAAGATCATACACACTCCCTTCGACAAAATATCTCGTCTTGAACAAGAGACAACCAAAATACTTCATGCAATTTCTGAGATTCGTGTACCCGGCTTGGATTCTCTTAAAGAAATTGTAAGTGCGTATTTCAAGAAGGTAGAAAAGTATAACCAGCTGCAGTTGTCATTTTCTTCTCAATTAACTAAGAATCGCCAATTGGAAGAGACTAAGTTTAGTTTGGAGAAAATACTATATAGTGAAAGTGAATTACTCACAGCGAAAGGTTCACTTCAGCAACAACATCTGCAAGCATTGCGAGAAGAAGAAGAATTGGAGGCTAGGCTTGAAGCTGTGAAAGCTAAGCGAGGTGAGATTTCTAAGTCGATCGTCGAGAAGGAGGATCTTTTAAAACAACATCAACTTGAGGCTTCCAAACTGCGAGGAACTATAAGTAGAATTGAAGATGCCCCTGTTCTTACTGATGCTGATGCTAAAACTCTGACGATACTTCATGGAATATTGGAAGATGCACAAGAAGAACTGAAGAACTACAAGTGGATACCGTGATCAGACTTCATTTTTTTATCATTGTAGACCCTTTTTTTGTCATTTTTTTTACCGAAGATATCTCCATTTTTTTGTAATAGGCAAAAATATTTTATTCAACATCAGACTTGTTTTGCATAATGGAATGATGATTTTTTTTATTTTATGCACTGAGCTTAAAGTTTCCTTTAAGTTGCCTACGTACCCATTAATAAACGAGATCAAGTCATAACGTAGTTCAGAGTACAAATTTGATTATCTTTGGGTTGTTCACCTTTTTAACTCATGCGGGCCAGGAGTATCATGCAGTTTAGGCTCTTGCAATATGAAGCATTACATTTCACGCATAAAACTTTTTAAGAAATTTGCCATTTATCGGGCCTATTCTTAATCCGTCTTTATCCACGATCTTGTACGCTCCATTTGTGTAGACTTCTTTGACGACGTAGGGTCCATCCCATTTAGGTGTGAACTTGTTCCCTGTGTGTCGTGTCGTGATGATGGGTCTTCGAACAGCAAGCACAAGATCACCAACTTGAAATGATCGAAGCTTCACATTCTTGTCAAAGGCTTTAGACATCCGTGCTTGGTAGCATTCCAAAGCTTGCTGAGCTTCTAACCTTCTTTCATCAAGTGCTTCTAACTCTTGAAGGCGCAACCTAGCATTATCTTCAGTTGTCAACCCTTCTTGGACAGCCATCCTTAATGAGGGAATCTCTCTTTCTAACGAGAGGACAGCTTCTACCCCATAGACGAGGGAATAAGGAGTGACCCCTGTAGGAGTGCGATGAGTAGTTCGGTAAGCCCACAACACTTCACCGATCTTTTCTTGCCAATCTTTCTTTGTCTTGGAGACTACTTTCTTCAATAAGTTACACAGTGTCTTATTGAACGCTTCTGCCAACCCATTTGCCGCAGCATTGTACATAGAGGACTTGTATTGTTTGAAGTTAAACTTTTCACACAACTTGTCCATTAGGTCGTTGGAGAATTGCCTTCCATTATCTGTCACAATACGATGAGGGATATCGTACCGATAGATTATATGAGTTCGAACGAAATCCACAACATTTTCTTTCTTGGCTTCTTTCAATGCGACGGCTTCAGCCCATCTTGAGAAGTAATCCGTCCCTGCAAGAATGTAAGAATGTCCTGCTGAAGACTTAGGTGTTATAGGGCCAACAAGGTCAAGTCCCCAAGCTTCAAAAGGCCATGAAGCTACAGTCGGATGAAGAGGCTCCGGTGGCTGATGTATGAAGTTTGCATGGAATTGACAGGCTTCACACTTCTTTGCAAACTCCATTGAGTCTCGAATCATTGTAGGCCAATAATAACCAGAAACTGGAGTTTTGGACCCGACTGGTGGGCGCCACAGACACCTGAATGTGCCCCATCTAATGCCTTTGCTGCTTCTTCCTTTCCAAGGCATCGAAGGAAGAGTCCCTCATAAGAACGACGATAAAGGGTCTCTTTGTAGTAGATAAATTGGGCACCTCTTCTTCGTATATCAACCCTACGTCTGGGATCTGTGGGAAGTCTTCCATGTTGAAGATAATCTATAATAGGTTGTCACCAGTCCTCTTCCTCAATTGCGTAAACAGAGATCATATTTGCCTCTTGACCTTCATCTTCTATTGGCGGCACAATCCACTTCTGACAAAGTGAGATGTTCATCGACATATCCTCTGGGATTGTTAGGGCAGTCGCCAAATTTGCTAGAGCATCTGCCCTTTTATTTTATGATCTCGGAACATGCTCTAGTACTATACTGTCAAACCTTTCAAGCAGTTGTTTTGCATAGATGAAATAAGGCTTCAGGTCTTTATGCTTCACTTCATACTGGAGTAAGAGTTGGCTAACGACCAACTTTGAATCACCATAGACCTCAATATATGCTATGCCAATCTCCAAGGCCATTTGGAGGCCAATTATCAGTGCTTGATATTCAGCGACATTGTTTGAACACAATTCACCAAGCACAAAGTTGTAGGGGAGCATGTGTTTCTTAGGCGAAATAAAGACGATACTTGCCCCTGCTCCACTTCTTCGTGCTGCACCATAAAAGTACATAGTCCAGGGCTCCGTGATTTCAACATAGAAGACTTCTTCATCAGGTAGGTCTTCACATAACTTCCAATCTGACGGAATTGGATGATTCGCCAAGAATTCGGCTAATGCCTGCCCCTTGACCGCCTTTTGAGGTACATACACGATGTCATATTGCTGGAGTAAGATGGCCCACTTAGCTAGGCGTCCAGAAATAACCGGCCTCGATAGAACGTACTTGATAGGATCAGCTTTTGCGACCAAGTGCACTGTGAAAGCTTGCATGTAATGCCTTAACTTGTCAATAGCAAAAAAAAGGGCAAGACACATTTTGTCAATGGGTGAGTAATTTATCTCAGCTCCATTCAAAGTCCTGCTTAAGTAATAAAGGGCTCGTTCTTTTCCCCTCTCGCCTTCCTGTGTCAATAATGCTCCTAGTGATCTTTCTTGAGCAGCGATGTATAGAATCAATGGCTTTCCAGCTATGAGGGCTCCTATGACAGGAGGATTAAGCAAATATTTCTTAATGCTTTCGAAAGCGTTTTGACATGCTTCATCCCACTCGAATCTTTCTCCTTTCCTCATTAGCCTCTGAAAAGGTTGGCATCGACCGGCTAAGTTAGAGATGAATCTTCGAATGTAGGCCAGACGACCCTGCAGGCTTCTCAATTCATGTAAGTTTTTAGGCCTTGACATCTTTTGAATCAATCTTTGACTGATCTATCTCGATTCCTTGATGTCTAACAACGAACCCCAGGAACTTCCCAGAAGTAACCCCGAATGCACATTTGAGAGGGTTCATCCTCAATTGGTACTTTCTCAAACGATCAAAGACCACTTTTAGATCATTCAAGTGATCTTGTCGTCTCTTTGACTTAACAACAAGATCATCGACATAGCACTCGACATGTTTATGCAGCATATCGTCGAAAACCTTTTGCATAGCACGTTGATAAGTAGCTCCAGCATTCTTTAATCCGAAGGGCATTACTTTGTAACAGTATATCCCTTTCGGAGTTCGAAAGGCAGTCATTTCTTCATCTGCAAGAGCCATTCGAATCTGGTTATAACCCGATGACCCATCCATAAAAGACAAAGCTTCATGTCCTGTGGTGGCATCCACCATGATTTCTGTGATTGGCAGTGGAAAATCGTCTTTGGGACATGCGTTATTTAAATCGCGAAAGTCAACGCAAACGCGAAGCTGTCCATTCTTCTTCCTAACAGGTACAATGTTGGCTATCCACGTAGGGTACTTTACCTCACGGATGAATCCTGCTTCTATTAACTTATTGACCTCTATTTCAATTTGAGGGATAAGTTCCGGGAGAAAGCGTCGCTGAGCCTGCTTGACTGGCCGATACCCCTCTTTAATTGCGAGATGATGGACAGCCACTTTTGGATCAAGTCCAGGCATCTCTTTATATGACCAGGCAAAGATGTCTTTATACGAAGCAAGTAAACTCATATATTCACCCTCTTCTTCGGGAGTAAGTGACGCGCTTATAAAAGTTGGGCGCGACTCTTCTAGTGTACCCAAGTTTACTTCTTTAAGCTCATCCACTGTGGATTCGTTGCCGTCTTCAAGTAATAAAGGTGCTTCGTCCTCATCTACTTCAGACATTTCGACCTTCGTTTCCTCTTCAACAGTGATATGAAGACAAGAGGTTTGTTCTTCTTCCTGGTCACTATCTTCTTCCAAAGGACTGGTGATGACAACATCACGTCGCTTTACCCTCAAGGAACCATTCGTATCGACAGTAACAAAGGTTTTTCTTTTCATTCGTGAAGGAACTGCACTACGAATTTCTCCATCGGCCTTAATGATCCTTTCATTTTTCATCACATCTTCATTTTGAAGTCGGTGAGATATCGATGGAGCAGACTGTTCTTTTTTGTCTCTTCCCGTGGTAACACTTAACCTTTGAAAAACAGATGGCCGAGTCACATCCGGAGTTGAAAATGTACCATCTTCTTCCGCAACGGACATATTTAACCTTCTAAAAGTTGAAGGTCGTGTGACATCCGGAGTTGAAAGTGTACTCTCTTCGTCCCCAACGGGCATATTTAACCTTCGAAAAGCTGAAGGTCGCGTGACATCCGGAGTTGAAAGTGTACTCTCTTCTTCCCCAATGAACATACTTAACCTTCGAAAAACTGAAGATCGAGTGGAGCTATTGGTAGGTTGTGCACTTTCTTCTTCTGTTTCATTCACAATTATCCTCTGAAAGACTGAAGCACGAGCAACTGGTGGCCTGATGTGCCTAAAAACAGAAGCTCGTTGGTCGACGCTCTCTTCTTCTTTTGAGTCATCAACCTCCTCTACTGTTATATGATTTATGTCTGCCACTTTCGCCTTCCCTTTTCTTGTTATGCGAACTGGCTCGGGCGACTTATATCCAAGTCCTTTTCTCGTCGTAGGCAGACTATAGCCTTCCTTTAGAAGCTTCTTCTGTGTTGTAGAGAGCTCAGATCTTTCATCAAAAACTCTTAGACTTTTAAACTCAGTGTGAGCTGTGAAGTCATAACCTGCTTTCGCTCGAAGTTTGTATGCCTTGGGGTCGAACCCGTCTTTAGTTCGTTTGTCAGGAAAAATCGTTTTTATCTGGTCATCCTCAGGTTTCTTAACCTCTTGCTTTGTGATCTTTGTAAGAGGCGTAGTGAAACTTTCCTTCAGAATTTCAACGTCACCGACCTTTATGCTTTTTGGACATTCAGTGGAAGGTGATTCACCCTTTTTACGTCGAGATAAAGGGACGTATCGTAGGACAGGTGAACACTTCTCATCCTCTACAACTTTAGGTTTCACAAGGTTTGTAGATGTTTTACCCTTTTTCAGGTCAGATGCCTTCACATCCTCAACAACTTCCTTTCTTGCATCTGCCTGTGGCTCCAAATCGAGTTTATCATTCTTTTTTATCAAGGGGATTGCTGCAGGTATGGTTTCCCCTGTGTTTTCAGTCTTCAGGTAAAACTTTGCATCCACGAAATGAGACTCAGCTTCGAAAAATGGATTAGTGTCAGCTTCAACTTTCTTGATGCCATCTTGATAATATTTGAAGCATTGGTGTAATGTAGAAGTTATGACTCCATTACCATGAATCCAAGGACGACCTAACAACAACTTATAGGTGGTCTTAGAATCTATTACATGGAACAAAGTATCAGCCTTTAAGTCTCCAATGATGAGTTCAAGGCGTATCATGCCAATCGCCCGTTGTCCACCCTGATTGAAGCCTTGAATCACCAACTTACTATTTGATAGTTCCTCCACCAAGATGCCTAATTGCTTCATGGTTGACTTAGGCATTATATTGACAGCTGATCCATCATCGATGAGGATCCGACTAACCCTCTGTTCTCGAATGTATCCTGAGACGAATAGAGGTCTATTATGAGGCTTTGACCCCAACATCAAATCTTCATCGGAAAATCCTATAGTCATGCAACACAAAGCACATGTGCGTGCCTCGGAGGTTGGGATCTTTGTACCATCAGACTCTATCAATGCATTAATAAGGACACTTTTAGCTTCCTGAGGAAGTGACAATAAATCCTTTATGCTGAAGGAGGATAAGTCTCCTGGACCTGCCACCGTTCCCGAGGAGCTAGTAGGGACATCATCATCTTCCACCACGTCCACAACGTGACACGTGACAGTTTCAAGTGCTTCTCCTTGACTATCATCGAGAAAGCGCCTTGGGAAGTATTCTGCCAAAGTTATGGGTTGTGGAGGGCAGAAGAAATCGTCACTTTCCTCCACGACGGGCTTTGACCACCTTGACTTCTTCTTTCCCTTCTTCATTTGAGATTTAACCTTTCTTTTACTATCTCGAAATAGGCGCGACTCTTTTCATGCGTAACTTTGCTTTTGCTTTTTGCTACGAACGACAAGGGTCCAACCTTCATTCTCATCTTCGATGGAATCATATTTTTCTTGGGATCCCTTCATTGTAGCTTCTTTTTGGAATCGAACCACTACGGGATCAAGGGCCCCAAACTGAATCATCTTTTCTTCATAATCACATGAGAAGATTAGGGGAGTTTGACCCCCTACATTTGTCGCTATTGTTGCATGATTTGCTTGAGCCACCTCATCTAGGTCCAACTCAATTTTCTTCTCACGAGCCAACTTAAGGATTAGCTCCTTCAATACAAAACATTTCTCCACTGGGTGGCTAACGATTCGGTGATATTTGCAGTAATTAGAATCATTGACTTTCCCTAACTCTTCCGGTCGTTTGCATTCGGGGAGTTCAATTAATTGCTTCTCTAACAGTTGTTCCAACATATCTGTGACGTCGGAGTCTGGAAACGGATACACCTTTTCTTGTCTTTCTTTTAAGGTTAGGCGACGTCTCTCGCCTGTCTCCATTCGCTTATCGGTTTTACTTTCTTTTCCTTTGGAGGAAAACTTCAAAGGGGTCGTGTTGACGACCATGGATTCTTTTGTGGCACTCTTTGTAACTTTCTCAGTGCCTTTGACTTCCTTCTTTTCTTTCCTCATGTCTGGGACTACGGGATCTTTGCTCCCTCTACTAGCAATGCTCAACTCCATATCATGAGCTCGAGTCGCCAATTCTTCAAAGGTCCGGGGTTTTATCCCCTGCAAGATGTAAAGAAGTTCCCAGTGCATGCCTTGGGTGCACATTTCAACAGAGGAAACTTCGGAGAGTCTATCTTTACAGTCGAGACTCAAGGCTTTCCAACGGTTGATGTAGTTGATGACTGGCTCACCCTTCCGTTGCTTTGTGTTCGTGAGTTCGGTCATACTAACTGTTCGCCTCGTACTGTAGAAGCGATTCAGAAACTCTCTCTCAATCTGTTCCCAGCTGTCAATTGTCTCAGGCTCCAGGTCAGTGTACCAATTGAACGCGTTTCCCTTCAGTGTTCGGACAAATTGCTTAACAAGCAAATCTCCCCGAGTACCAGCGTTCTCGCAGGTTTCAACGAAGTGGGCGATGTGCTGTTTTGGGTTGCCCTTTCCATCAAATTGTTGGAACTTTGGAGGCTGGTACCCAGTGGGCAGTCTCAGATTGTCAATCCTCTTTGTATAAGGTTTGGAATACAAGAGGGAACTTTGAGTGGGTCCACCATATTGAGCCCTGATAGAATTCATGATCATGTCCTGCAGTTGTTGGACTGACAAAGAGGCAACTGACGTGGAGTGTTGTGGTTGGTCCTCACGGATGACAGCCTTCCCCTTATCATTCTTTCCTGTAGCAGGGGTCTGGCTAGACTCAGCCGTTTCTCGGTTTTGCAGCTGGTTCTTCAAATAGGCAATCTCAAGATCTCTTTCATCAACTGCCTTCATTAAGAGATTGAGTTTTCTTTCCATCTCTGCCATCCATTCATCCTGGTCTACATCAGCCATCATGACGGACATCACATCAGGATTTAGTGTGTCCTTTGGCTGCTTAGATGTTGGAATTGTTGGGTTTTATGCCCTAAAACTCGTAGATAGTGAATGTAACCGTTGACCGGATATTAATGAAATAATATTGATATGTTTTTTATTAATTGTTATTAGTTATTTTATATTTGTCTTTGCCTAATAATAACCCTAATCCAATAAACTAGACATCCAAGGCTGTAATATGAGTCTTGAACTATATGTAGCGACATATGGGATCATTGTTCAAGAAACAGCCTAAAGGGTCTATAGTATAGGGATAAGACTGGGTGCCTTATCCTGGTGACACTATGGATACGGCCCACTTTGTATTTGATACAAACGCTGCGATCCAACGCGTTCGTGTAGGAGACATGCGAGTGGGGGTATCCTATGCAATGAGTTTGCATAAGACCGGACCGCGAAATAGTAACCACTGGTTATAACACCGTTAACTAGTTGGTTTTCTATTTCACTAGGACGACCTAGACAACTTAGTCTTAATCCTGAGTTGATTATGGACTCCTGCTCATGAGAGATTGTCCTTTGATTTGTATGGGTGAGAGTGGCCAATACGCCGACTCAATAAGCCTACCACTTTGGGGACAAGACCGAATGGGGAGCTGGGAACATAATCGTACAAGATGGAATTCACTCCTTCCCGACTTTAGGGAAGCAGATGAGTGTTCCCTTAAGTGGTTACTCCGAGTCTTGAACAAAGGGCCCTACCCTCTCAATGGCACGAGAGGGTTTTCTGTTTGATGGTTGGACCACAAACAGGTTGTTCATTAGAGGAGAATTGGTACTTAAGGAAATAGAGGTAACCCAGGGGTAAAACGGTAATTTGACCCAGCTGGTGTTACGGACACTCGTGAAGGACTAACTAGTCGATATTGGTCTATATCCGTGGACACAGAAAATATGTCTGCAGTGAGAAGAGTGCAACTGTGAGTCTATAGTGGAATGAACACACAGTTAACGAATATTGATTAATGTGGTTAATGAGTTTGACCAATTAATCTCACATCGTTGGAGCTTCTGATCTGCAGGTCCATTAGGTCCCACTGGTAGCTCATAAAGTAATTTGAGGCAACTAAGTAATAAATGTAAATTGAAAATGTTCAATTTACTAAGGGAAACAAATATAATATATATTAATATATTATTATGAGAGAAATTAATATTTGAAGAAGTTCAAATATAAATTTATGGAAGTTTGAAAGAGTTCAAAATAATGAATTAATTTAAGGCCTAAAATGTGTTTGGGCAAATTAATTCTAGGCCGGAAATTAAATATGTGATATTTAATTGGTGGTTAATTAATTAAAGAATTCATTAACCGGGAATTAATCAATTATGGAAATAATTAATCACTTAAGGAAGTGATTAATCATTTATGGAAATGATCTAATCACTTATGGAAGTAATTAGTCATTTGTGGAAAAGATTAATCAATTATGGAATTGATTGATCATGATTGATTAATTAAGGAATAAGATTGAATCAATTTTGGAAAAGATTGATTTAATTGAATATTTTATTCATGGCCTCTCTTCTATAAATAGAACACTAGACCTAATTGGTCATGACACTTGACACTCTTGCTTTTGCTCTTGGACTCTCAAAGACAAGACCTAGAATTCTCTCTAGCCTCCCTCTTAGAGAAAGACTCCCACAAGTCTTTTGCCTCCTAGACTTAGAGACATACCGGTGTAACCTCTGTGGTTATTGTGTCATTCAAAGGAGAAATTTCCAGCGATCACAAGAAAAGGAGGCTGCTGCGTTTTCGTTCGTGGAGCGTCGTTGGCGAAGAACGGTCAAGTCTACAACGAAGGTTTGTAACGGTTCTTCCTTCTTTCTTTAGAAAAGCATGAAAATAAATTTAGATTTATTTTTAAGCATGTTTAAACTGATTTTCCAGCAACTTTAAAGAGTGTTTAAAGTTTGTTTGAGTTTTCGTAACGGTATTTTAATGTTAATTAATATACGGCGTAAGGTCCAATCGATGCGCTTCCGCTGCGTGGGGACTTTTATTTCCTTCAATCGGCATCAGAGCCATCGCTGTCCCTATTAATTAATATTAAAAGTTGCGATAGGCTCTAATAGGTGGGATTTATGCATAATGTATGTTCGGTTTGCGTTGAACTGTTTAGGTTAATTTTATGGCCATAGATTTTATTTTTATGTGATTTTGATCATGTAAGGCCCGGTGTTTCGGGTATATTATGTAAAATCGAGTCCTATGTAAGTCCGGGTCTAGAATAAGTTTTGATGAGATGAAAAACGGAGCAATCGCCGCTGAAATCGGGGCCAAAATCGGAGAATCGATGCTGCTGCCGCCCAGATTCTGCCTCCAGACGCAACAGCGTCGGGACGCTACCTCAACAGCGTCTCGACGCTGTCTCGATACCGCAGGCGCCAGATATGGAAAGCTCGCAGCGTCGGGACGCTATCAACACAGCGTCTCAACGCTGTCACGATGGAGGCGCGCATTAGGGTTTCAACAGGCGCGGTTCAAGCTGTGGGCGGTCCAGTTCAAACCAGTTCGGCTGGGCTGGGACCTATTTGGTCCGGTTCAGCCAACTTTTGGCATGGTTCGTGATTTTGGAGGCCGGTTCGAGGTGGTTCGGGGCGGTTCGTGATGACTAGACAAGATTCCGGAGCTGTACAAGGATTTTAGGATAGAATTTAGCTAAATTAATGTAATTTAATGCTTTATTTTATCCTAGGGGCCAAAATTAACCGGTTCAATTGCTATTTATATGCTTTATGGATGTCATATAGAATAATTAATCCCACCTTAGGTTATAAACATGCTCATGCATTTTTTATATATTATAAATAGTTATAATGTATGTTTAAATGCATGGAATTGTTTTCATATTTTTAAATATAAGTGTATATTGATTATATGAAAAATTTGGAAAGCATGATGCATGTCATTACTTAAATTAAATATAAATAGTTATGTTTAATGTAATGAATGAAGCATGCTTGATTGATTTTCTTGATTGGCTTATAATTGAAAATCAATATTGCATGAAGCATGAAACATCCATAGTTAATAATATAATAGTTATATTATTCATGCAATAAGTGTGGTTTAATTTTTTAATTTGAATGAGATTGTTAAATGAATTAAACCCTAGATTCTTGATTATAGGATTAATCATTAAAATTTGAAATAGTTCTTTAATATTAATGATTAGAAACCGTCAATCTATAATCAAGATTTGCATGCAAACATAAGATCATAGGATAAATTGGATTAATTTTAAATTGTTTAAAATTAATTAGACCTAGATCAGTTTCTAATAGGATTAGAATCTTTTCTTACTTAGAATTAAAAATAGTTTTAATTGACTAAGTAGGAAAATCATTGCTGTGATTATAAGGGAACTCCACCGGTAATGTTCTGTCTAAGGCTGGGGGTATTTAAGTTGACGGTTTACGAAACACCTCCTACCTGGGAACTGACCCGAACATTGAGTTGAATTAACCATAGTAATGTTGACTAGCAATGTTGGGTTTATTAAAAGAAGTTTAATTCACCCAAAAGATTGCAGTTGAATCCTTTCCATAATTGTTATAATAGGATCAGACTTAGATAGATTGACTTAGTCGAATACTATCTAAGTTAAACAACCCTATATTAACCTTAGGACATTTTCAGTGGGAGGAAAGTTACAAAACGAGATTTAAATCAAGTTTTGCTCCTATGTCCCTATATTCACAACGTGAGATTCATGCTCGGCTTCGAGTCGCCTTAGGAGCGGCCTCCCTTCGGAAAGTGTTTGCGTGAATCAATAACAGGGTGAATGGGAAAAATGTCTAAAGTAAGTGGGAGCGGGACACGTGTCAACGTATCCCTCGGTCTCCGCCCATAGTTCACACCGTGAGAGTACTATGATCCGCCTGCAGGTTGTCCTGGCGCAACCATCCCTTCGGAGGGCCTGATCATAGGATTCGGAACATCGTGAACTCCTGAATAGGATAGGAGCTCTTAGGCTAATCACCAACAGTTGTCTTTCCCTTCGGTAGCCTGTTGGTGCGTGCCTCTGAGATCTGAAAGTGGGAGGGTTACACTTACGAGGATGAGTTAAAAGTGTTAACAAATCCTTGACCGAACAACGGTGGCTAATGTCTATAGGAATATGAGTTATTCTGGAATTAGAATTAGCTGAGAGGTGTCTCATTTCAAAGGAGGAGTGCCTGATCACCCTTCGGTGGCTGATATTCTAAACCTCTGAAACATCGTTGCAAAACTAAATCAATAGTTTTAGGGTTCTGTGATTGTCTGTTTTGCTAAATTGATTGGATTGTGTGCAATTGTTTGCTTGTATGATGGGTTAAGGCAAAGATAACTAATACGGTCATTGTTTGTTCAAATTTCAGCAATGTCTTCCTCAATTGTCTCTCTGCTTAAAAATGAGAAATTAACCGGCGAAAATTATGCTACGTGGAAGTCGAACCTGAATACGATTCTTGTTGTCGATGATCTGCGGTTCGTCTTAACGGAGGATTGTCCTCCAGCCCCTGCTCGTAATGCATCCCAAGCAGTTAAGGATGCTTATGACCGCTGGACAAAGGCCAATGATAAGACTCGCGTCTATATCCTAGCCAGCTTATTTGAAGTTTTGGCTAAAAGGCATGAGGGCATGGTAACAGCGAGGGAGATTATGAACTCTCTCCAGGAGATGTTTGGACAACCGTCCTACCAACTCCACCATGACGCTCTCAAATACGTTTATAGCTGTCGCATGAAAGAGGGCACGTCTGTTCGGGAGCATGTCCTGGATATGATGGTCCAATTCAATGTGGCAGAAGCAAACGGGGCGGTCATAGATGAGCGTAGTCAGGTTGCATTCATCTTAGAATCTCTTCCGAAGAGTTTTCTGCAGTTTCGAAGCAATGCAATGATGAATAAAATAACATTCAACTTGACTAGCCTCCTGAATGAGCTACAACTCTATCAGTCTCTTCTTAAGAACAAGGGACAGATAGAAGGAGAGGCAAACGTTGTTCACTCTAAAAGAAAGTTCGAGAAGGGTTCATCCTCTGGAACTAAATCTGTAGCCACTTCTTCAAAGAAAACTCAGAAGAAGAAAGGAAATAAGGGGAAAGCTCCCAGTACTGCTGCTAAAAGCAAGGGAAAAGCCAAAGCTATGGCAGATAAGGGCAAGTGTTTCCACTGCAATGTAGATGGACATTGGAAGAGAAACTGCCCAAAGTACCTTGCTGAGAAAAAGAAGGAAAAGGAAGGTAAATTTGATTTACTTGTTTTAGAAACATGCCTGGTAGAACATGATGAGTGAACCTGGATACTTGATTCAGGAGCAACTAATCATGTTTGCTCTTCTTTTCAGGAAAATAGTTCCTTTCGGCAGTTGAACAATGGGGAAATGACACTCAGGGTCGGAACTGGAGAAGTCATTTCAGCTAAAGCAGTGGGAGCTGCGAAGTTATTTTTTAGAAATAGATTCTTACTTTTAGAAAGTTTGTTAATTGTTCCCAAGATTAAGAGGAACTTAATTTCTATTTCATGTTTGATTGAACAATCGTATACAGTTACTTTTGATATGAATGAAGCGTTCATTTATAAAAATGGTGCACTTATTTGTTCAGCCAAATTGGAAAATAACTTGTATGTTTTAAGACCAACCGAAAACAAAGCACTTTTAAATCACGAATTATTTAAAACTGCTGAAACTCAAAGGAAAAGGCAAAAGATTTCTCCAACAAGTAACAATACTCATCTTTGGCATCTTAGACTTGGTCATATAAACATCGATAGGATCGGTCGTTTGGTAAAGAATGGACTTCTAAGTAAGTTAGAAGATGATTCACTACCACCTTGTGAATCTTGTCTCGAGGGAAAAATGACAAAGAGACCTTTTACTGGAAAAGGTTACAGAGCCAAAGAACCCTTAGAGTTAATACATTCGGATCTATGTGGTCCAATGAATGTAAAAGCTCGAGGATGGTACGAATATTTCATCTCATTTATAGATGATTATTCAAGATATGGTTACTTGTACCTAATGGGACATAAGTCTGAAGCCCTTGAAAAGTTTAAGGAGTTTAAGGCTGAAGTTGAAAACCTATTAGGTAAATCTATTAAAGTACTTTGATCTGATCAAGGAGGGGAGTATATGGATCAAAGATTCCAGGATTATATGATAGAACATGGAATCCAATCTCAACTCTCAGCCCCTGGTACACCTCAGTAGAATGGTGTGTCAGAAAGGAGAAATAGAACCTTGTTAGACATGGTTCGATCAATGATGAGCTATGCTCAATTTCCTAGCTCGTTTTGGGGGTATGCAGTGGAGACTGCAGTATACATCTTTAACAATGTTCCCTCGAAAAGTGTTTCTGAAACACCTTTCGAATTATGGAAGGGGCGTAAACCTAGTTTGCATCACTTTCGCATCTGGGGTTGTCTAGCACACGTGCTTGTGACAAATCCTAAGAAACTGGAACCTCGTTCAAAACTGTGCCAATTTGTTGGTTACCCTAAAGAAACGAGAGGTGGTTATTTCTACGACCCACAAGAAAATAAGGTGATTGTATCGACAAACGCCACTTTCTTAGAGGAAAACCACATGAGAGATCATAAACCACGCAGCAAAATAATATTAGGAGAAGCTACTGAAGAATCATCAAGAGTTGTTGATGAAGTTGGACCTTCAACAAGGGTTGATGAAGGAACTAGTTCTTCAGATCCATCTCGTCCATCTCAAACGTTGGGAATGCCTCGATGCAGTGGGAGGGTTGTATTACAACCTGACCGCTACTTGGGTTTAACTGAAACTCAGGTTGTCATACCTAATGATGGCATTGAGGATCCATTATCCTATCGACAGGCAATGAATGACGAAGATAAGGATGAATGGGTCAAAGCCATGAACCTGGAAATGGAGTCAATGCACTCCAATTCTGTATGGGAACTTACAGATCTACCAACTGGGGTAAAACCCATAGGGTGCAAATGGATCTATAAGAGAAAAAGAGATGCAGCTGGAAAGGTACAGACCTTCAAAGCTAGACTAGTGGCAAAGGGTTATACCCAAAAGGAAGGGGTTGACTATGAGGAAACCTTTTCTCCTGTAGCCATGTTAAAGTCCATAAGAATTCTCTTATCCATAGCCACATATTATGACTATGAAATATGGCAAATGGACGTCAAGACTGCCTTTCTGAATGGTAATCTTGAAGAGAATATCTTCATGTCTCAACCCGAATGGTTCATAGCCCAAGGTCAGGAACAAAAGGTTTGTAAGCTCGATCGATCCATTTATGGATTGAAACAAGCGTCCAGATCATGGAACATTAGATTTGATACTGCAATCAAATCTTTTGGCTTTGACCAAAACGTTGATGAGCCTTGCGTATACAAGAAAGTCAACAAAAGGAAAGTAGCTTTTCTAATACTTTATGTAGATGATATCCTACTCATTGGGAATGATGTAGGATACCTCACTGACATTAAGAAATGGCTAGCAGCCCAATTCCAAATGAAAGATCTGGGAGAGGCTCAATACGTTCTGGGAATCCAAATCATTAGGGATCGTAAGAACAAAACGCTAGCTCTGTCTCAAGCAACGTATATTGACAAGATGTTGTCTCGATATTCGATGCAAAACTCCAAGAAGGGACTACTACCCTTCAGACATGGGGTACACCTGTCTAAGGAACAATCTCCTAAGACATCTCAAGAAGTTGAGAACATGAGACACATTCCCTACGCCTCAGCTGTGGGCAGCTTAATGTATGCTATGCTCTGCACTAGGCCTGACATATGTTATGCAGTGGGAGTAGTCAGTAGGTATCAGTCTAATCCAGGGTTGGACCACTGGGGAGCGGTTAAGAATATCCTCAAGTATCTTCGGAGAACGAGGGACTACATGCTTGTGTATGGAGCTAAGGATTTGATTCTTACTGGATACACTGACTCTGACTTTCAAGCTGATAAGGATTCAAGGAAATCCACATCGGGGTCAGTATTCACCCTCAATGGAGGAGCAGTAGTGTGGAGAAGCATCAAACAAGGATGCATAGCAGACTCAACCATGGAGGCTGAGTATGTAGCAGCTTGTGAAGCAGCTAAGGAGGCAGTATGGCTTAGAAAGTTCTTGACTGATTTGGAAGTGGTTCCGAATATGAACGTGCCCATAACACTATACTGTGACAACAGTGGGGCTGTAGCCAACTCAAAAGAACCTCGAAGCCACAAACAGGGTAAACACATCGAGAGGAAGTATCACCTGATACGGGAGATTGTGCAACGAGGAGATGTGATCGTCACTAAGATTGCCTCGGAGCACAACATCGCTGATCCATTTACGAAGGCTCTCACGGCTAAAGTGTTTGAGGGTCATCTAGAGGGTCTAGGTCTACGAGATATGTATGCCATCTAATCTAGGGCAAGTGGGAGAAATGTATAATGGGTATAAGGATGCCCTAGTTCATTGTATTATTTATATACATGACATTTCCAGCTTTAGATTATTGCATTTACATCCCACTAACTAGTGTTTTAGTTCAAGTGGGAGTTTGTTGGGTTTTATGCCCTAAAACTCGTAGATAGTGAATGTAACCGTTGACCGGATATTAATGAAATAATATTGATATGTTTTTTATTAATTGTTATTAGTTATTTTATATTTGTCTTTGCCTAATAATAACCCTAATCCAATAAACTAGACATCCAAGGCTGTAATATGAGTCTTGAACTATATGTAGCGACATATGGGATCATTGTTCAAGAAACAGCCTAAAGGGTCTATAGTATAGGGATAAGACTGGGTGCCTTATCCTGGTGACACTATGGATACGGCCCACTTTGTATTTGATACAAACGCTGCGATCCAACGCGTTCGTGTAGGAGACATGCGAGTGGGGGTATCCTATGCAATGAGTTTGCATAAGACCGGACCGCGAAATAGTAACCACTGGTTATAACACCGTTAACTAGTTGGTTTTCTATTTCACTAGGACGACCTAGACAACTTAGTCTTAATCCTGAGTTGATTATGGACTCCTGCTCATGAGAGATTGTCCTTTGATTTGTATGGGTGAGAGTGGCCAATACGCCGACTCAATAAGCCTACCACTTTGGGGACAAGACCGAATGGGGAGCTGGGAACATAATCGTACAAGATGGAATTCACTCCTTCCCGACTTTAGGGAAGCAGATGAGTGTTCCCTTAAGTGGTTACTCCGAGTCTTGAACAAAGGGCCCTACCCTCTCAATGGCACGAGAGGGTTTTCTGTTTGATGGTTGGACCACAAACAGGTTGTTCATTAGAGGAGAATTGGTACTTAAGGAAATAGAGGTAACCCAGGGGTAAAACGGTAATTTGACCCAGCTGGTGTTACGGACACTCGTGAAGGACTAACTAGTCGATATTGGTCTATATCCGTGGACACAGAAAATATGTCTGCAGTGAGAAGAGTGCAACTGTGAGTCTATAGTGGAATGAACACACAGTTAACGAATATTGATTAATGTGGTTAATGAGTTTGACCAATTAATCTCACATCGTTGGAGCTTCTGATCTGCAGGTCCATTAGGTCCCACTGGTAGCTCATAAAGTAATTTGAGGCAACTAAGTAATAAATGTAAATTGAAAATGTTCAATTTACTAAGGGAAACAAATATAATATATATTGATATATTATTATGAGAGAAATTAATATTTGAAGAAGTTCAAATATAAATTTATGGAAGTTTGAAAGAGTTCAAAATAATGAATTAATTTAAGGCCTAAAATGTGTTTGGGCAAATTAATTCTAGGCCGGAAATTAAATATGTGATATTTAATTGGTGGTTAATTAATTAAAGAATTCATTAACCGGGAATTAATCAATTATGGAAATAATTAATCACTTAAGGAAGTGATTAATCATTTATGGAAATGATCTAATCACTTATGGAAGTAATTAGTCATTTGTGGAAAAGATTAATCAATTATGGAATTGATTGATCATGATTGATTAATTAAGGAATAAGATTGAATCAATTTTGGAAAAGATTGATTTAATTGAATATTTTATTCATGGCCTCTCTTCTATAAATAGAACACTAGACCTAATTGGTCATGACACTTGACACTCTTGCTTTTGCTCTTGGACTCTCAAAGACAAGACCTAGAATTCTCTCTAGCCTCCCTCTTAGAGAAAGACTCTCACAAGTCTTTTGCCTCCTAGACTTAGAGACATACCGGTGTAACCTCTGTGGTTATTGTGTCATTCAAAGGAGAAATTTCCAGCGATCACAAGAAAAGGAGGCTGCTGCGTTTTCGTTCGTGGAGCGTCGTTGGCGAAGAACGGTCAAGTCTACAACGAAGGTTTGTAACGGTTCTTCCTTCTTTCTTTAGAAAAGCATGAAAATAAATTTAGATTTATTTTTAAGCATGTTTAAACTGATTTTCCAGCAACTTTAAAGAGTGTTTAAAGTTTGTTTGAGTTTTCGTAACGGTATTTTAATGTTAATTAATATACGGCGTAAGGTCCAATCGATGCGCTTCCGCTGCGTGGGGACTTTTATTTCCTTCAGGAATGGCAGATTCGAACAGCGGGTTGTCTTTGACTGCAACCTTGTCCTTAGAGAATTCTTCAATCAACTTTGAGATCCTACTTGCAACAGCGAGAGGAGTGTGATCCTCCTTGATCTCTATTCCTTGGGAATGACTACGAGTGACAGGACCCGTATAAGAGTCGCATGATGTTGTAACCTTCGCAGGAGCTTTCTTTAGTGCCATCACATTGGTTGGATCTTTAAACAAGAGAAAGAGATGAGAGGTAGAGATGGTCCCACTGGGCGTGCCAATTTGTTCACACGTAACTTTGAAGATGGAGACACGTGGAATAAACAATATACTTGTATTAATATTTGTATGCGTGTGGATGTACAATCTCTAACTTTAATCCTCTGATTCTCTCTCTTGTGTGTGGATGTGTTTCACTCGAGGGCTGGAACGCTTGATCTCGAGTCTGAAGCTTTAATGGATTCTTGGAGCTTAAAGTCTTCCGATCTTGAAGGAGTCTTCAATCTTCAAGAAGTGTTCAGCACTTTGAAACTTATGGATTTCAAGGAGTCTTCGGTCTTCAGTCTTCAATCTTGATGAAGTTTCTCTAAATTCTCTAACTCTGGCTTGGAGCTTCAAAATTCTGACCCCTTAAAATGGAGGAGAACCCCTCTATTTATAGAGTTCTCGCTGAATGGGCCCTGGTGACTTTTGGGCCAACAACTTGGGCTTGGGCTTTATTGGTTTTGGGCTCAATCATTTAGTCTTGGGTCTGGCTCATATTTGACCCAAAACCATATGACCCAAATATTTAAAAGACCCAAATATGATCCAAACAATTATTTTTTTAATTAATTGGTCGAATTAATTAATTTTAATTAATTGATCAAATATAAATTTGGCTCTATAAATTTATAATTGGCCAACTTTGTCTTCAAATTAAATTTGGGACACATGTCAATTTGTAATTGGTCCCAAATTTAATTAATTATAATTTCGTCATTAATTTCATGTAATGACGTGGCAATTTGTGATTGGTCAAAATTTCTCCTTCAACACCTATAAATATGGGTCTAAACCACCACAGAAAGACAAATCGAAAATAATCGATGAAAAGAGGTGAAATTTTGAGTTTTAGAGGATATAAAGTTTTTTTTTTTTATTCTTGGTCAAAGCTTTTTTTTTATGGCCACAGTTTGCCAAGAGACACAAAGATCCGAAGACAAATTGAGAGATGGGGGTGAAGATTTTCATTGTGTGGTGCATGACGAATTAAAAAAAAAATTGCAGCAAACATCAATAAAGTGTGAGGAGACCCATCCCTACTCGATCTTCAAGAACGTAAGTGGGAGAAGACCCATTCCTACTCGATCTTTAGCCATGTGAGTAAATATAGCCTTTTCATTTAGTGTAAATATATATAATTTTTTTCTTTTTTCAAGTAGACTAATGTATCTTTAGGAGATTTTGTTAGTTTTCTTCAGTATCAAGATTTTATTAGTTTATATTATATTTTCGCCACCCTTACGAGTTTCATATGAATAAGAAATATTTTCTGTTTATTTCTTTAATAGAAGCAAATACACCTTTGTGTGAGTTCATTATTATTGTCTTTCTTATTTTTTCTGAAATGGGAAAGAAGATCGATCACTATTATCTTCTTTTTTTAAATTCGACTCTCCATTATGTTTGACAACATCCATGATTATCTGATCAGTATTGCTTCAAATCTTAAAACATCACTATAGGAAGGTATTGATTTATCACAAATTCAATGAATAACACAAAATATATTATTTTTATTATATATATATATAATAATAATAATAATAATAATAATAATAATAATAATTGTTTATTATATTTGTACTGCATTTTAATCCTACGAAAAATAAGTATTTCTACCACCTTCATCACTCATATTACCATTGAACCTCAATTGCCAGAAAGAGATAAATTACGAGAAAGGTAAATTAAATAACTTAAAGTTAAATTATTGAAAATTTTAAATTTCTTATATTTTTAATTCATTTTTTATAGGATTGAAAAAACCTTGAATGGCAAAAACATTAGACAAATGATATCTCCTTAAAAAAAATGATTGATGCACCCGAGGTTCCATTGGAGAAGATCATACATTCTGTTCATTCAATGCAACTATTATTCAGGTCCTCAACAAAGAAAATTCATGGTTTGAACGATGCAAATATTGTAATAAAAGAGTATTTTCATCCATGAATGAAGATCTCTTATATTGCAATCATTGTGAAAAAGATGTATCTTTCATTAGAAAATACCATGTTGTAGTTAGTTGTTTCAAATGGAGAGATTGAAGCTAATGTACAGCATTTGAGACTGTTGAAAGATTGACAAGTTTTAAAGTATATATTATAAACTTTTTTAAAAAAAAATTAAAATATACTATTATGTTTCATTAAATAATCACATAAATAATAAAATTAGAATTTCATAGTTTGGGAGAAAAAAGTTTAATGTTTTTTCTTCCTTTACTACGAAAAATTATGAATGAAATATTTTACTATTTAAACTAAATGAAAAATATTCATTCAACATTTAAATTCACCATAAAAATTTATGTTCTAAATATTTTTAATCACGTGCATTGCACATGTCTTTTAACTAGTTTAGTTTTAATAGTAAATATTTCATTCATAATTTTTCGCAATAAAGGAAGAAAAAAATTAAACTTTTTTTCCCACAAACTATGAAATTCTAATTTTATTATTTAAGTGAATATTTTATGAAACATAATAGTATATTTTTAATTTTTTTAAAAAAAAAAGTTTATAATATATACTTTAAAACTTGTCAATCTTTCAGCAGTCTCAAATGCTGTAACATTAGCTTCAATCTCTCCATTTGAAACAACTAACTACAACATGTATTTTCTAATGAAAGGTACATCTTTTTCACAATGATTGCAATATAAGAGATCTTCATTCATGGATGAAAATACTCTTTTATTACAATATTTGCATCGTTCAAACCATGGATTTTCTTTGTTCAGGACCTGAATAGTAGTTGCATTGAATGAACAGAATGTATGATCATTTTTATTTAAAATGATCTTCTCCAATAGAACCTTGGGTGCATCAATCATTTTTTTTTTTTTTTTTTGTGAAGGAGATATCATTTGTCTAATATTTTTGTCATTCAATGTTTTTTCAATCCTATAAAAAATGAATTATAAATATAAGAAATTTAAAATTTTTAATAATTTAACTTTAAGTTATTTAATTTACCTTTCTCGTAGTTTATCTCTTTCTGGCAATTGAGGCTAAATGGTAAAATGAGTGATGAAGGTGGTGGGAATATTTATTTCTCGTAGGATTAAAATGCAGTACAAATATAATAAACAATTATTAATATGTATATATATATATAATAAAAATAATATGTTTTGCGTTATTCATTGAATTTGTAATAAATCAATACCTTCATATAGTGATGTTTTAAGATTTGAAGCAATACTGATCAGATAATCATGGATGTTGTCCTCTAGCTCTTGTCCTTCAAATTCAGCGAGATCTCCCCATAATGTCATTTTAATGGTCTGTATTCTACATTATTTTACAAATATATATATATATATTATTTTACAAATCTATATATATATATATATATAAGAAAAGGAAAAGTTTTGTTTATGCAAATATAGTAATTAGGTAAAACATACCTACTATTCATTAAAATAACCTCTTTTCTGCAAAAACTTGGTTGAAGTAGATTTTACTGAAATAATCATTCCAATCAAGTCTGTATGGTAAAACAAAAAATAATATTAATGATTAATAAATAATTAAGAGCTAAGAAAAGTAATATTAATTCAATATTACTGTATATAAATAAATCTAAAAAAAAAAAGTAAGATACATTACCTAACATGTTCTTTTCTTCTTTGAAAGGAAATTCACTTAAACTTCGAATCATTGACACAATAGGAATTGAATCGTCAATTTCAGTAACTTCAGTGACAGGAGATAATGTTAATTCCAATTTATCATGGACATTTACAAATTGATTGTTGATTGACTTTATATATATTACCATTTGTTATAATATAAGTCTTATCTTTTAAGCATGTGACCTAATTTTTCAATAGTATTGTGAACAATATTGCTTGAAATCTTTGTACCTGAAAAGTTAGATAAAAGTAAGTGATTATTATGAATAAAATTGACATATAAAAAATAAAGAAAAGTTAAAAATAAATAGAAAATGCAGATAAAACTCATTGTTTTGGAATAAAATTGGTATATAAAAAATAAAGAAGTGTTATAATTACTTGTTCATCTAATAAGATGATTTTTAAAATGTGTAGGTCATCACCACCATGTTTTTTAAATTCTTCAATTTTTCATTTTCTTAGAATGAGGACTTTAATCGTGTATTCTCCTTGACCAAGTTAAGATTGTTGATTGGGATCACTGTGTAAGACATGATTTCAAGAGTGATGGAAATGGTTTGAAGAGATGTATATGAAAGTATGAAAAAAAAATTGTAGGAGGACTATTGTAACGACCCGACTTCTTACAAGAGTCTTTTCGAGACCGTTACGACATGCATGCTTTGGAGACCTTTTTAAACAAAAACATTTTAAAACATAAGCACTAATAAAAACCTCAAAACAAAAATTTTATTCGGGATTCCTGATTTTAAAGGTTTTAAATATTCTTAAATCATTTCCAAACTATAAACATACATGGCCTCTAAAAAAATTTCAAACGAGTTTACAAATCAAAATTAAAGTAAAACAAAGTTCGGAAGAAAATAAAATATGAAGTTCATAGTCCTCTCATGGTTGCCTAACGGATTCTCATCAGTCACCTTGCACTTGCCCTTGTCTAAACTTGAAAGAAAACATTTTAGAAAAGAATGAGTATTTAGAATACTCAGTAAGTGACCCTACAGTTGAGGTTGGGTCACGTTTATGCACATTTTATAAAATCAACAACAAACATATTTTTGGTGACTCTAAATTCTATTTTTAAACTTATTAACTATGGGATATACATCAATTTTATGCATATCCTAAACACATCTATTTCATATGTCGCCTACGGAGGTCGTCAATTCACGAACCTCAACCTAGGTACATCAATTTCATGTCCCTAAGTCCTGTGTAGGCATCTCTCAAAGTACATAAATTTCATGTACCCTTTCAAAATTTTAAGATTTAAGAAAACTCATAATTCACTTAAACGCATACATATAACGGAATTCTTTAAGAGATCACCAACTCAAGAATTTCAAAACTCAACATTTGCAAACATAAATAATAAATTTCATGTTTTCAATATTTTCTTGTAAACATAAACATAATCAAACAACTCACAAAGACACAAGAATTTAGGGAAATCAAACATGCGCTCCCAACTAAAAAGTTCAACAGTAAAGCCACTTTACTTGGCTTATAACTCGAGAATTTAATTCTAGCAAAGCCGATTTCGTCCTTAATTGACTAAGTGATTCCTACACCAAAAACAATTCCAAAACTCACCCCAATAGTCCTACTAATTTTCCTCACAAATATTAATAACCAAGAAGGCCAATACCCAAAACTCCAATTAGCCGCTGGACAGCAGTCTCTAAAATAGCGAAAATATGCGAGTTCAGAGCCAAAATCTAGTGGGCAACGCTGAAATAAATTCAAGCACATATGGGTAATTGCCAAGAACCAAATTAAACTCTAACTAAATCAAGAAGAAACTTACCCAATAACAACCTCCTAATGCTGCTGGTCGGGATAAAAAGAATGCTCAAATTTGACGATTAAACCCCCAAACGCTATGGGTACCTTGAAAAAGAGGGCTAACATCAATGGGTATTCGTTTAAATGCGATAAACAACCAATATAACCTTCAATCCAACTTATCCAATGACGAAAACGCCCAAAAACCCATTGCACCACTCGCCGGAGAAACGCGAAAACCAGCCACTTATGCCTCTAAATCAGCCGGAAAACGTTCAAGGAAGAAGACCCACGCGAAGACGCTGCTGGCCAAGCAACACCGGTGATGAAACCTGCCGAAAACCGCCGTTTTTCGCGCCGAACAGCTACAGCGAACCACCTACGGACTGCTCACCGCCCGCCACGTCGGAGAACTCCTCACTGCCGCCGGAAAATCGCCGAAGGAGCTGAAACCGTGAGAGAGGGAGAGGCGGCTGAAGTTTTTTTAAAAAACAAAAAAAAAAACAAGGGAAAAATACACTTTTGGTCCCTGAGGTTTGGGTTAAGTAACACTTTAGTCCTTGAGTTTTAAAACTCAACAAATATACCCCTGAGGTTTGGATTTCGTTACACATTTGGTCCCTCCGTCCAATTTTCTGTTAAATCCTAACAGTTTGCTGACGTGGCACTATTATTTTAATAAAAAAGTTATTTTTTTAATTTTTTTAAATAAAAATCTATTAAAATAATAAAAATATCATTATTTAATTTTTTTTATTTCTTTCTCTCTCCTTTTATTTCCCTTCTTCTCTTTCTTCTACCCATCCCTCCTTTTCATCTTATACTTCATCACCTTCCTCCTCAACTCCGGTGGCCGCCGCCGGCTTCCGGCCACCACCATCGCCGGCGGCGAACCTTTTTTTTTTTTTTTTTCCTCTTTTCTCTTCTTTGCCACTGCCCAATAGCTTCCTCCGACAGCCTCAACTCACGAATCGAAACCCACAAATCAAGACTCACAAGCATCCAAGCAACTCACGAATCGAAACCCACAACTCACGAATCGAGACCCAGATCTGGACGAGCAACTCACAAATCGAAACCCACAACTCACGAATCGAGCCCCAGATCTGGACGAGCAACTCACAAATCGAAACCCACAACTCACGAATCGAGCCCCAGATCTGAACGAGCATCCGAGCAAGGTCTCCGACGAGTAACGTCTTCGATTGCAAGAAACTCAAAGAAGAAAGAAACCCGCGTCGGACTGCTGCTGCTCGTGAACGCTAAGTCACCGGAGTTCCACTTTCGACAGATCCGGCTGGAACGCTGCGTCGTCGACGGCTCGGAGTTGTCCCTCTCCAACGTGTTTCTCGACACATCCGGCTGGAAGTTTCAGATCTGGGATATTTTCGGCCAGATTTGCGTCGTCGAGCCATGGGTCTTTCGGAACTACCAGATCTGAAGAGAGGTGCGCGTGGGTCTTTCGATTTCGGCAACCGTGGGTCCTTGAGCACAAACACAAATTCGTCTCCGGCGGGTCGAGAAGCTCGGAAAAAGAAGAGGGAAGAAGAAAGGAGGAAGAATAAGAGAAAAAAAATAAAAAAATTTCAGGCGGCTGGCCGGCAACTGTCGGTGGCCGGCGGCAACCGTGGGCTGGTGGTGATGGTGGTTGAGAGGAGAGTTGGTGGTGATGGTGGTTTAGGAGAAGAAGAAGAATGGAGAAAAATAATAAGGAAATAAAATTAATATGAAATAATAATATTTTTTATTATTTTTAATATATTTTTATTTAAAAAATTAAAAATTAATTTTTTAATTAAAATAATAGTGCCACGTCAGCAGTCCGTTAAGATTTAACGGCAAAATGGATGGCAGGGACCAAATTGCTGCTTATCTCAAACCTCAGAGGTAATTTTGTTGAGTTTGAAAACTGAAGGACCAAAGTGTAACTTAACCCAAACCTCAAGGACCAAAAGTGTATTTTTCCCTAAAAACAAAAAGGAGATGGCTGCAAATTGAAGGAAAAATCGTGAATGAGGGGGAAGGGAGAGGAAGAAGATGATGTCCCTCCTCGTGCTGCGTGCAGCTAAATGAAAAAGATGATAGGGTTTGAATTGGCTCATTCTTCTAAATAATTACAAGAATGCCCCCAAACCTATTTAAATGCCTTCAAACCCATCAAAACCTAAATTGAGCTTATATAATTCATACTTTCGCAATTAAAATTCAAATTAATCAACTTAACTTGATTTTGATAGTTAAAACTTGCTCAATATAATTTATAAATCGAGAACTTGACTTAACTTGAAATTAGCGGCGTTATAACTATATATATATATATATATATATATATATATATATATATATATAGACGAATTATGTAAACCTAAAATTAAAAAAGAGATTTTAAAAAAAAATCCTAAAAGTTTGGAATAACGAGGGAAGAATCTTTAAAACCAAAGATTTTTAAATAATTAAATATAAATTTTGAGAAAATATACTTTATCTTAAATTAAAAAATTGATTTTTTTTATAAAAAAAAACCTAGAAATCAAGAATAGTGGATCTAAAAAACAAAGATTTTTACAATTCTTAAATATAAACGTGGAATGATCTAAATATATATCTCAAACAATTTTTAAAAGTTAAAAAAAAGGAATTTGAATAATTAAATATTAAATAATTAATTAGAAAGGACAAATGAGAAATTTGAAGATTAAAAAGGGGCTAAAAAGGAAATCAAAAGTTTCTTCGCGCTATTCATATATAATTATAGATTATAGATGAAAAATATTCATTCAACATTTAAATTCACCATAAAAATTTATGTTCTAAAATTTTTTAATCACGTGCATCGCACATGTCTTTTAACTAGTTATATAAAAGTACGATCGGCAAAGTAGAAATTATGATACATATTTTTTTAAAATATTTTTTTATTAAGGTATTTTTTAAAATTTTTAAAAAGATATAGTATGTTCTTAATATATTTTTCCTGAAATTAATTTTTACCTCGAAACATGTTAAGTAGTATCAATTTTGATCCTAACCTTTTAATTTTATTAACTTGCATCTACATGTGTTGCAATCTCAACCTTCAATTTTAAAAATATAACAATCTTATCTAAAGTATTGATTTTTTTTTCTAAAAAAATTGTAATAATATCAAGCATGTAAAACTAAATCAAACCAATAAACAAAATTAAATCAAGTTTGGTCAATAAAATTGATTTTTTTAAAAAAATTGTCAATTAATAATGTCTTTCCAAGGACGACATGTTGCCGCGTGACCTAAAACAACAATATCCAAATAATAAGCTTCTCAAACAATATAATGACAAAAAAAAAAAAAAAAACTTCTCAAACAATATATTTTACTAATAAGTTTTATTTTTTTTAAAAAAAATAAAATTTTAATTAATTAAAAAAAAAAAAAAACCCTATAAATTGGGCTAAATTACTACACTTGCCATTTCTTTTTTTTGCAGTTCCAAAGATAGGCAGCTCCTCCAATTTTCCATCTGTTTCAGGTATCTCCTCTTTCTTTTTTTTTTTTATCTTTATTTTTTATTTTCGTTAACAGCACCAGCCTCCACGCTTTCTTTTTTTTTTTTTTTTTTGATAATAAGCCTCCACGCTTTCTTGCTTTTTCTTCTTGCAAAACTTTTATTTTCTGCGATTGCTAGAATTTGGGGGTTGTTGCATCATCGCTGAAGCTGATGCACACGTTGTTGCAGGTTGAGCATCGTCAAAGAAGACGTTTCGAAAGGAGGTGCGGCTCTTAGAGAGAGAGACAAATCATTATTTTTTTTTTTTACATCTCTTTCCTTTTTTCTTTTCTTTTATTTATTTTTTTATGCAATGAATTTTTTTTCTTCTCTTGAATTCTTTTTTTTTTCTTTGACTTTTTAAGAATTTTGTTTCCTTTTGTTTTAGAGTCAACATTAACAACTTTATTACGTAGTTTTGTTGCAACACAGCACCATCTTTCAAAGAGGGTATAATTTTGAGGTAGATCAAATTTGTTCCTACTCCAACATTTTGTTACTTTAATAGTTAGGTACACATTTATTCCTTTAATTATTGTTAGTACAGTATAATAAGAAGTTTTCACTTTTTTGTATTTTTGTTTTATTATTTAGCATAATTATTGTTATTATATTTGTAATGATATGTCTCACACACATATATATAAATTTTTTAAGATTAAAATAATTTGAATTAAACATTATGGATTATAATTATTAGACAATTAATTAAGATTAGTTTTTCAAATTATTTTAAAATTAATATTTATTAGTTGTTGAATATTATTATTTTATATTTTCTACTATGATTTTTATAATTAATTAGCTTCAGTAATTTCTCTTTCTTCCACTTATGATTTAGTGTGGTTAATCTCACTAATTTTAATATAATAAAAAAAATTCTATTATAATATATTTTTATATAATATAACATAGTTTAAATATTTTATAATTATTTGATATTATATTTGATTTATTATAATATATTTTTTCAAAACTTGAGAGACTTCATCGTGGTTTTGAAACATAGAGATGAAATCGACCTATTGTTCAAATATTAGAAACCAAAAGGATAATTTAACCTATATTTTTTTCATCCATATTTATTATAATTCTTCTAGTTCTTTAGTTTATTTTAATTTTATGGTTTCGTTAAAGTTAATAATTTAAATTGTAAAAAGAAGATAGTGCTATAAAATACTTTTTTCCCTTTTTTCAAAAAAAAAAAAAAAAACTTTTTTCCCTCTTGTTCTTTTTATATTGTTGCTATTTTATTTTAACTTTTATAAAATTGAACGTTCAACTAGTTTGAAGACTACAAAAATTAATTTAATATGTATGATGGGTGCATAACTGTAATTTTTGGTTATTTTTTACTTGAAATAACAGGGAAGTTGAAAAAAAAAAAAAAAAAAAAAAAAAAAAACACATCCAAAATATAGTGGTGGTTGCAATTGTATTAGACCCTCAAAATTTTAATCCTAAAAATTTAGGCCTCGTTTGATAACCATTTGGTTTTTTGTTTTTGAAAATTATACTTGTTTTCTTCCAATTTCCTTATCATGGATTTCTTTTTTGTTAATGACACATTCGAATTCCTAGCCAAATTCCAAAAACAAAAATTAGCTTGGTTTTTAAAAATATGGGAGAAAGATAGATAAGAAAACAAAAAAACTTAGAGATGGAATGAGTGTTTATAAGCTTAATTTGCAAAAACCAAAAACCAAAAACCAAATGGTTATCAAACAGGGCCTAAATTCCTTAACTTATGATAATGGAGAAAAGTGACCCTCAAATTTTTAAATTTTAAAATCAAACTCTTTTAACTAGCATAAATGACAATAGTTTGTTCCATATCGATCTCTCTACATACCTAAAACGTTCACAACTATGAAAGATTAAAAAAAAAAATCTCATTTTTCTTCTCTCATTTGTCAAAATATCAATGAGATGTGTAAGGAGATTCATGCGAATAAGAATATGCAGCCAAATATTGTCGGTTGTAAAAATTGGATTTTTGTGTGTGTGTGTAAAAATCGTTATTTTTTTCAGTTAGTTCTGCAACATCTTCTCTCCATCCTCTCTCTCAATTGCAGATCCGATCATTCGGTGAAAAATGGAGGTTGCTAGCAGACTCGTTGAATCTCCTGCTCCAAAAGTCGAAGAATAGATGAACGAGGAAGAGAAAAATAGACAAAATTAATCAAAATCTTCAATCTTCCTCTGTTCCTTCATCTTCATCTCACCTAACGAAACGCCGACGTTTCTCTCTCTATGATCATCAATAGTCTCACAGAACCTCCTTATCCACTCTGGCGCCTCCACGCCACGGTGGCGTTTTCCAAGGCCCAGCAGCTTGGCTGAATCATTCCAATCCACCACGTACACCACACGCGCCGTTGGAACTTCATCCTGGTACTCTTCCACCCAAACCCCCTTGTTCCTCAATCACATTCAACCGAAAATGAAGAAGATAATGGAAGATGGTGGCATAAATAACAAAACAATTTTTCTTTTTTTTTTTTTAACAAAATATTAGCTAAATGCTTTAATTATTCAAATTAAAATTTTGAAGGCTCTAATTTTAACAATTAAATAAGTTTTTTTCGATAATTAAATAAGTTTGAGAGTTTAATTTTATAATTAAAAATTTGAAGGTGCAATTATATTGCAACAACACAGTTTTTTAAAGAGAATTTCCAATGGATGGAAAATAAGAACTATATAATTGTAAATATAGCACAATGTAAAAAAAAATTGCAAATATAGCAAAATCTATCAGAGTATATTACTGATAGACACTAATAGACTCTGGTTAATTAGAATTTATCTGATAGACTTCGATTATCAGAGTTTATCAGCGATAGACTCTGATTAATAAGAATCTATCAGTCTAGTGATAGACTCCGACTATTCAGAGTCTATCAATGTTTATCAATGATAGACTCTTGTTTTAATCGAATTCTATTAATGACTATCATTGATAGACTTTGATTAATCAAATTCTATCAATGATAGTTACCGATAGATTTTGATTAATCGGAGTCTATCATCGATAGACACTGATAGACTTTGAATAATCAGCGTATATCAGTAATAGACACGGATATAATCTTACCACAGCTTTTTGGTCTTATATAATTAATTTTGATATATATGCAATTAGTTTGCAACTGTGCTATATTTGCTATTAATTTGATCCAAGTTGCCATCTATGCAACTGTCCCTTTTTTTAAATGTGGTTTTTGCAATTTTCCTTAGGAGAAAACCTTATTTCAATGTTTAAAATGGGTGCACATTAAAAGGAAGAATTTTATGGTTTTTTATTTTACCCCTTCTATAATATTTCAATTAGAACATAATTTTGTAGTTAAAGTATCTATATTTCTGATCCATTATTTGTAACAAAGTACTCCAAAACAAATTATTTTAAGTTTTAAACTATTAGTTTTATTAAATTTATTGGAAAAATTACTTTTTTAATGTTCGAGTTTTCAAAATGTACCTTTTTAGTTTTCAAATTTTGAGAATGAAGTTTAAAAGGTTATTAGAGTAACTTTTTTCTAAAATTATTTTAATGATGATATGAAAAATTAAAAAAAATAAAAAATAATAATAGGGTAAATTGCAAAAACCACCCCTGAACTATTATGATTGTTGCAATTTCACCCTTAAACTTATAATTGTAAAAATTAGACCCTCTAACTTTCATTTATGTAAAAATTAAGTCCTTTTGTTGACTAAGGTTATCAATTAGATCCTCTATTAACCATGGTTAAAAAAACCTAGGAAGGAGAGAACTGTTTTTTTTCTTTTGAAAAAAAAAAACGCAGTGGGCATCTCTCCCTTCGTATTTCTCTGAGTTTGATGTTTCTCTCTCCCTTCGTATGAAGAACGCAGTGGGCATCTCTTCGGCTCCTCCTCGATCATCAGCGTCACCTTCCTCTTGAGTCTTGACGCCAGACGTGTACTCACCACCACCTCTAATTCACTCCTATTCTTTTCTCCCTTTTTCTTCTTACCCTCTGTGTTGAACACCCTTTGTGATCCTCTTTTTTAACCTCTTTTAGCTAATTCTTCTTCTTCATCATCACCTCCATTTTCTTCAATTTATTCTTCTTTAGTTGTAATTTCTTGTTTTTTCTCTTCTTCCTCAAAATTAGAACCATCAATGGAAGTCACAAGATGTTCAAACTGATCATCAATCTGAAAAATTAATAAAATCTTAGAAAATTGTTCGATAACAGAGCAATTAGTTAGAAGAGAGGGAATTCCATTATAAATTAAGAACGTGTACTTTCTAGTTTCTATACATGACATTTGACATCGTTTAGGAGAGAGAGGAGGGAAGTGGAGAAATGGAAAAGTCCATTTCAAACTATGAACTTTGCTGCTGCAACTTGTTAGATCATCAAAAGTCCATCATCTTCATCATCAAGGTTTGAACCCAAATATTGGAAAAGTGGTTTTGATTTTCAGAGGAAAGAAAAGCTGGTATGGAAGGAGAAATGGGTTTCCAAGATGGGTTTTGAACGATGACTGAAAAATTGTTTGTAGTCGTTAAAAGATGGGTTTGGGAATTTTGGTTCAGACGGCAACATTCTGAACGCAAGAAGATGGAAGAGAGAGAACGGGGAGAGAGAGACGTTTAAAGGATTTTTTTAATACTCTTCTCATCCAAAAATTGTAACCCTAGTTAACAAAAGGACCTAATTTTTAGGTAAATGAAAGTTAGAGGGTCTAATTTTTACGATTATAAGTTTAAGGGTGAAATTGCAACAATCATAATAGTTGAGAGGTGGTTTTTGCAATTTGCCCATAATAATAATAACAAAAACACTTGTCCGTCCTCTCACTCACACATGCATCCACTCCAACTCATCTCTCCTCTCACTGACACAGTGGCCACGTACCTCTCCTTTCTCTCTTCCTCTTCTTTCTCTTACTTCTGATACGAATTGGCCAACTATCAGAACACATCAGCTTTAACTTGTAGCTCTCTATAAGTATATATACTATAAAGATTCTTCATTAAAAAGCATTCCACCACTACAAATCGAATTCCACGAGTATAAGAAAAACTCAATGATTAATAACAACAAATTTCTCTCAAAGTTGATGAAAGAAAAAGAGTGCTTTGCAGTAAAATAGATTAAAATAATTGTAAATATAGCAAAATCTAAAACTATTTGTAGATATAGTAATGAAAGTTTGTTAACAAAATAGATTTCAATTACAAGTGTAATTATTGTTGATAGACTATTCTATCAACGATGGTAGTATATCATTAGTAGACTACATACACATTGTGATTTAAGTCTATGATCAGTGATACATGTTTATCACTAATAGATTTTCCAAAACCATTTACAAATATAACAAAATTAAAATCGATCAGGGATAGAAATCTATCAACGACGATAGACTTTAATCACAATTGCAATTATTACTGGTAGATTATTTTATCAGTGATAGTAGTCTATTACTGATAGACTACATGTATTGTATGATTAAAATCTATCAGTGTTAGATGTCTATCATTGATAGATTTACCGTATTTATAATTTTTTTAAAAAAAAATTGCTATATTTGTAAATAACAATCGTTTAAATTGCTACCCATTATAGTGACTCTAAGAAAAATGCGTAAAAATGGTACCACCATACAATTGAACAAAATAATATTGTTTCACATCACTAAAAGGTCAAAACACAAGCGTTTTCTGCATTATTTAGTTTTTGATAAAAATATATACAATAAAGGAGAAATAATTAAACAAATATGAGCAGCTTAATTGGATTTATTTTTATTACATCAACATTTGGGGCGGGGGATTTGAATCTTTGATCTCTTGATCGATGGTATATGTCAATTACCACTAAGTTGAGCTAAATAATTAAACAAGTATTACCAGCTTAATTGGAAGATTTGGTTGAGAGAGTTAGATCTTTATTCCATAACAGGATTGACATCCTTCTTTATCACTCGTTGTCTTCTATTTCTAAATTCACGTCACTTCACAAAAACAAAAGTATTAAGCGCAGCAGCAATACATGAAAAATAATTCTCTTTCTCTCTCTCACTCTCTTTTCCCTTATATAGGGGGTGGGCAAAGACCAGAGATTGAGAGGAAGGAAAGGAGGAAGGACGAATATTGAATTGAGTTCTCTCTCTTTTTCTTTTTCTTTTTTTTTAGAAAACGTAGTTCTTCCTTTAAAATCGTGAAATAACGTAGATCTTCAAATTTATCTGTCATTTAATAACGTTGGATACAAAATCAAAATACTATTATTACAATTTCTCTCTTACATCCAACTGTGCAAGACCGCCAGCTTTATTATATCAATCTCATCGAATAATTTCTCGAGAGGAAAATGAGGAAGAGAAAGTAGAAGAGGTGGGCATGGTGAAAAAAGAGATTTGATATGAAATGGAGGCATTGGTAATACTAGATTTTTCTCCAGATGCATTGGGTAAGTAAGAGGAGAGAAGATTTTTTTAATTTTTTATTATTGTTTAATCATTTAATTTTCCATATCATCATTAAAATAATTAAAAAAATTACTCCGGACCTTTTAAACTTATTTCTCAAATCAAAACTTGTTAAGTTTTTAAGACCTAAGGGACCATAATTTTGCTCTTTAATGTTCTAAAAGTTTTACTTTTACCCGATATTTTCATTCCGCCACCTTTTCTTTTTGTTAAAAGAAAATCTATAAGATTATTTAAAAAAAAAAAAACTAAAGATTTTTTTTTGACAATATGTGGGAAAGGGGGATTCGAACCACAACCCTTATGGTTAAGGGTACAACTTTATGCCAATTGAGCTAAGCTCTTGTTAAAGAAGAAGAAGGAAGGAAAAAAAAAAAACGATTGGGTGTGATTGATAATTTTAAAACATTGATCCTAGCATTAATACCAAGCACATAGTCCATAATTTAACCAAAAATTGTTGTAAAAAAAAATTAGTCAAAAATTATATATTATTAAAAATTATTCAATTTTTACCCCTGAACTCGATCAAATTTAAACAAAATTTATCATAAATTTTTCAATTCCATCCTATTGAATCTTAGGAAGTTTTACCTCCTATTCAACTTATATGCTACATTTATCATTAATTTATCCCATGAACATCTCTTCTAACTTACTAATATCAACAAAAATCAAGTTGTAAAAAATCAAGTCACAATAAAATAAAAAAGGAAAAAAAACTCTATAGTCCCATCAATTTCATACCAAATATTTTAATTTGTAATTCATTGAATGTAAGTAATGATATATATTCTTATTTAACCATTCTTAAAACAAAAATTAATTATTACTCTACTTCTTCAAGTCTTAAAAAAAAAACCAATAGTTATTGGAGCAGGAGATATAATCCAACAAAATCGAACTTTTAAAAGTAAATATGGAGTCATCCAACTCAATTTATGAGTAAATTAAAAATTAAAATTTTCTCACTCAAAAGAAATATACACCGAATATCTTGGATAGGTTTTTTTTTTTTTTCTTTTTTTCAAAAAAAAGGATTGCAGCTCCACCACAAATATTTTCTAAAGAAGAATCTTTGTGATGCATGCAAGAAAAAGAAAGACTTTGATTTTATTTGTCAACTTGGAAGAGTCTTCCTTACAAGGCCTGGTCAACCCAACTCCACAGTAATGTAGACAAAAGCCATAGCCATAGCCTTAGCCTTGTTGTTGTTGGAGCCTTGTTGTTGTTGGCTTGTACATCTGTACAAGTCAAGAAATCAATTTCTTTACTCACATTCAAATCTGACTGCAAATTTATTGCTTTCATATTTTCTCAACCTCCCAAATTCTTAATCATTCTCACCCAATCAGACCAAAACCCTCTCCGTTTTCTGATTTTCAAAAACAAAATTACACAACACAAAATTCCTCATCTGAAAGATTAAACAAGCACACAGAAACCAGATTTCTGATTCTGTTGTTGCAGATTCGAGAGAATGATCGGCGTGGATTTCCATCGTCACTCGCAATCAGAAGAAGAAGATTGCAGAAATGAAGATGGGATCCCGAGCTTGGAAAAATCTGCGGCGAGGAAAGAGAAATCTGAGTTCAGTTTGGGTATGCTTTCGTCGTCTTCCTCTTCTTCTTCTTCGTCGAGCTCTGATGAGTCTACTCCAAATTCAGTTTCAGATTCGTCCCCAAATTTCATGAAGACCACTACCAGCTCCGAGGCGAGAGTCCAGGTCTGCCTCAGATTTCGAATTCTTCTTTCTCAAGTAATTGCGATTGCCAGTGGTAGATATTGTAGTAAGATTTTAAATCTACTGGTTGGAACAGAAATCACCTGCAAGCCGCTCTGGTTCTAAGCCTTCGAGGACTCTGATGAGAATGTCGAGTTCTAGATTCAAAAGGACATTGATTAGAAAATCTTCCGATGAGCGACGATTGCAATCTCCGGTTAGTTCTCGCAACTCTAAATTGGGGAATCGGAACAAAGGGCAAAAAATTAGGGACGTTTCTTCGGTTAATTCAAAATCAACTTCGGTGATCTCTGGGATAATGTTAACTAGAAAGCCATCACTAAAACCTGTGAGGAAGCTAGCGAAATTGGCTGCTTCCAAGTCTAAGAAATGTTCCAATATGGAAATATCTGAGTTTCCCATAGAGTCGTGTGTTGAAAAGGCGACTTGTTCTTCGGCTCTTAAGGGTTCTAAGTTCCCTGATAACATTGAGCTCCAACAAGGAGAAGAAAGAGAATCTGAAAGGATTACTGCAAAGAAGATTTGTCATTATAGTTATTGCTCCCTCCATGGTCATTCTCATGGAAATGTCCCTCCTTTGAAGCGTTTCAAGTCAATAAGGAAACGTGCCCTGAAAGCTCAAAAGAATAAGAGTGAGAGTGAACGGCGGTTTCAAGCCAAACAATCTGGAAATAGGAAGGAAGGTATTCAAGCAAGCAAAATGGTCAGCAGAGAAGGAACAGTAGTTTATGAAATGGATGGAACAGACAGACCGGAATCTGCTGCAGTGGAAGAATTTGATCCAAGTGTTCTTATGGATATCAATTCGGAGGAAGTATCCGATACAAAAGGCAAAGGTAATTTTGATGCCGGTGAATGCAACTTGAAGGACAGTTTGGGCTCTTCTGCTTTTGATTATGAGCAAATGAGATGTCAAAGTGAAGCCAGTGAAACTCTCAAGGGAGATTTGACATCGGAAGTCGATAGTCTATCACGTACGAGCTCCAGCTCTAGTATCAGTTTAAATATTACAGCAGAAGTGCAGGAGATAAATCCAAAGTATATTAGAATGTGGCAGTTGGTATTTAAGAACGTAGTGGACAGCAACTCTGGCAATGCTGATAATGAGCTACCTCTTCTTCAGGTGAAGGAAACATCAAAGGAAGTTGACAACAAATTGCTTGGAGAAACCAACTCCAGTTCCTTTAAGCTTCTCTCCAATGTCAATCAGGAAGGAGTAGATGTGTCTCCTGATGCAGCAGCCTATAGAAAGCTCGAGCTCTTCAAGAAAGAAGCCGTTAAACTAGTGCAAGAAGCTTTTGATAGAATCCTTCTCCCAGAGATTCAGGATCAGTCCCCTCGACCTCGTGACGAGAATTTAGGAGAGAAGCTGCCCGAAAGGATTCAGGCTGGAGTTAGAGGATCAAGCTTATTAATGTCTTCTTCCAGTACTCATTCTGCAGGAGAGGATCTTGCACCTGATCCAGAAGAAACGCAAACCAAAGTCGAGAATATCACATCCATGGAAGAAAAGAAAACAATGCCAATAGTTGAGAACAGGTCTAACCTGCCAGCACCCAAGAGATGGAGTAACCTGAAAAAGCTAATCCTTCTCAAGAGATTTGTTAAGGCTTTAGAGAAAGTAAAGAAGATTAACCCACAGAATCCACGGTATCCACCTTTCAAGCCTGAACCGGAAGGAGAAAAGGTTCATCTCCAGCGTCAAACGACAGAAGAAAGAAAAAACAGCGAGGAATGGATGCTTGATTATGCATTACAACAAGTTATCTCAAAATTAGAACCGGCACAGAAGAAGAGAGTTTCTCTGCTTGTAGAAGCTTTTGAAACAGTTCTTCCGGTGCCCGGAGTTGAGGCTCACATCAAGACCAAAGCAGCTTCTCCTGTTCCTCATCAAGTTCATGGAGCTTCTGATGAAACTGATAAAGAACGCGAACGTCAAAATGATGCTGCTGATACCTTTCTTGGAAAACTTTCGAACATGAAGAATATTGTCAAAGGGTCTGTAGGCCAAGCAAACAATATTACCAAGGTAGAACACCAGAATTCAATGACGTTCTCTAATAAAAATGAAGAAAACTTGCAACATCTTGAGAAATCAGAACAAGATGAGGCTGTTCATGAATCTACTGGTAGAGGATCGAGGGTAGGGGAAATTGCAGCTCGCGATCTTGATAAGATAGAAAACGAGGCCACCGTTAACAAATGTGATCCTGAGTCGGTTGATATATGCTTGCCAGAGGTCAAAAGTGGCATTTTAGATAGTGAGACCTCCAAGAAGCCAGAAGACACTAGCTATCAAGAAGTTTCAGTGAATGGAAAACTTTTAAAGATTTCTAAAAGGATAATTTCACGTTTGAACTCTGAATTACTTCATAATGGAGATCTGGAGCCAGATCAAACTATTTCAAAAAATGATAGTTTGATCAGTGTGACCGGTGGAGAATCTGATGCATCCAAAAGCCTATCTTCTGAAGATTATGAGATATCAGCTGCAGCTAAAAGCCTCACTTCTGAAGAACACGAGAAATCAACCGAAGTCAATAATTCTGAATGTTCCACCTCTGCAAATGAACTACTGGAAAAAACAAGGGCAGCTATATTCGATCGAAGTCGAACAGCTCTGTCCAAAGCTGGGTCCACACAAGCAGAATCTGTTACTCCAGAGGAAATCCCTTCCAGCATTGGTGAAGCAAATGAAACACAGTTGGAGGAAAAGAAAAATGCAAGCATGTGGTTCTTGATATACAAACACATGGTTTCAAGTATTGATGATAAAGATGGTTCCAAGCCTCTTGTGGATGAGCAGACTGGCAAAGATGAAAAGGAATTCTCTTCAAGAAAACAAAATATGGAAATGGAAGACAGATTTGTGAATGATCCAGATGTTAAACTCCAATGCATTGAAGCTGTAAAGCTTGTAAATGAAGCAATTGACGAAATCCCTCTTCCAGAAAACAGTACCTCACCCCATGATCAATCATTCTCTGCCAACTTGATTAGAGACCGAGCATCATTCCCAGAAGAGAAACAAGATGCTCCCGAGGTATCCGATAGAAGAAGAAAAGCACATGATGCTAGTATTTTTAATCCCGACGAAGATTCGGTGAAACCTGTTGATGTAAATGGCCAGAAGGATGAAAAAGGGGAAACTATGGGAAGCAAACCCAATCAGCAAGTTCTAAAGAATTGGAGCAATCTGAAAAAAGTGATTCTTCTGAAGAGATTTATCAAAGCAATGGAGAAAGTAAAGAAATTCAACCCGAGACGACCAAATTTTTTGCCTTTGGTGCAAGATGCAGAATCAGAGAAAGTTCAGCTGAGGCATCAAGACACAGAAGATAGAAAGAACGCAGAGGAATGGATGCTTGATTATGCACTTCAACAGGCCGTGGCCAAACTCACTCCCGCTCGTAAGCGAAAAGTCGAGTTGCTCGTACAAGCTTTCGAGACAGTTAATCCAACCATCAGAAAGTGACGATAACCTTAGCATCAATCCGGCAACCTGCACTCGTTTGCACATTTTTTATGCTGCAGCCTGTAAGGCCAAAGATCTTCTCAATCTTTTTTCCTTTCATTTCTTTTATTTTATATATATACATATATTTTTTTCTTCTTGGTCTGCAAGAGAAAAGGGTTAGTTCCATGGTTCTTATAGTTTGAGATTTCTTGTGATTTTCAAAAGTTTGGAGTGTTGGATTGTGAATATGAAGGGTAGACATAAGTGCTTGTAGATGCATCAGATGAGTTGTATGCTTCTCTGTTTTGTTTATTCTTTGTTTGTCATAAAGGCTTTATAAATTATAAAGAAAAAAAGGGATATATTTTACTTTTTGATTTGTATCATGATGGGTGGATTTTACCCTAGGCCTATAGTGTATAACCTTGGTTGAGACCACAATAGCTAATCTTGGGCTATTAACATGAATAATCATATATTTATCCATTTATTAATATATAGCCTAAAATTTTCTAATGTCATGGAATACTAATACATATACATCCCCCACATAGACTAAAAGAATTAGTAATAAAAGACATGTCAAATCAATGACATATATTAAGAAAGTCAATGAATGTATTTTGAAATTCTTTACTATTTTTACTTAATATGTCAGCTAGATGGATTGCTAAAGTTGAGCATCATCTCAATATTAAAAGTAATAAAAAAAAATGGATAAAATAATTCTAATAATAAAAACTATTTGCCTACTTCATGTATATTAAAAAGCAAACTTGCAAAATACCAAATGGTCTATAACTTATTTCAAAAAAAAAAAAAAAAATGGTCTATAACAAACCATACAAGAGTAATATTAAATGTAATTAGAAAATAGGCATTTTTTATTTCCTTTGAATTGATGTGAACTACCACCACACTGATGTGGTTAACAATTTCTTTCAAATCTATCAATAATAACTACTGAAATTAATTATCAATAAAAAAAAGTAAGGTAGTAGATGAGGTAATTATTACTATTCTGAGGATCAACAGTTCAATTCTCACGTTTGCAAATAGATTACTTTATAAAAAAACGTGTATTTTTTTTTTTTTTTTTTTTTGAAAAAGAGAAATTGCATTAAAGAGATATAAAAGAGGAATTACACGATCCAGCTAACCGCCGGACAACCCGGGGGGGGGGGGGGGAACCAACAACCATGATCTTCTTTCGAATTTGAAGAGATCTCAAAACCAGGAAAAGAACCAGAAACGGGGGGCTGAGATTGCAATTGCGCGCCAAATGATGGGCAGCCTCATTGCAAGATTCCCCATTGAGGAGGCGAACAACTCCAATTGCATCCGACTCTACCACGATCGGGGGGATGATCAGCTCATTGGATTGCTCTATCAAGGAAGGTACACATCTAAGACCTTCTTCAATTTCATTTCAAGCGTTTTTATGGACCAGCTTCTACTGATCGATTTGTAACCCGTGCATAGCGAAGATCTTGAGGAGTCACGAAGGATCCACCCCACTCCGCCTTTTCCCAAGGCTTCGCTCCAAGATGCATCAACGTTGAGCTTCCAACATGATCATGGTAGGGGTTTCCACCTGACGTGACTCATTTGGCTCTTCGCGCCCTGGTCGGACTTTCTTCTTTGCCGCGAACGGAGAGATTGCTCAGCTTCTGCTTCCGAAAATATGTTGCTTTCAATATGTTTTGATAATCTGAAGAGGTTTGGTCTGTCTGAATTTTGAAGAATTTCATTTCTGTGCTGCCATATGCTCCAAAGGATTATAATGGTTTTTTCCAGCTCCTCTTCGCTCACATTATCCATGAACCATAGCCAATAGTCTTTAGCATTCCAGAATTCCCTGTGTAGAGCAAACAAATCTTTTGTCAGCGGTAAATATTTACTCCAAAGTTTCTTAGTTACCTTACACTCCCAAAAGAGATGCGAGGACAGTTCCACATGGTTCCGGTAAAAAAAGGCAAGAAGGGTTAGAATCGATTCCTTTTTTAATGATGTTCATCCTTGTGGGAAGGGACTCTTTGATGATTCTCCACACACAGATCTTAGCTTTTGGGAGAATTTTTAACCCCCAAAATCTTTTCCAAACCTGCTCCATTTTAGATCTGTTAGAAGAGGAAGCTTCTTTATTTATTTATTTATTTTTTGAGAAAACATCGGATCATATCATTAACATAAACCATCACAAAACAACTTACATTTGCAGCGAGTTTACGAACTCGCTGAATTTAACCAATAAGGAAAATGCGATAACCAAAGCATAGATTTTGCATTAGCTAAAGCATCTTTAGCTAGCAAATCAGCTTCCCTATTTCCATTTCTAGGAACATGGCTAAAAATTAACCAAGAGGAATTTTCATAAAAAGTATCAATTTCTATCAAATCTATTGATAATGACTATTGAAATTAATAACCATAGAAAGAAGGGGCACTCGCACATATAGTAAAATAGGTCAAAATAATTGCAAATATACAAATTCTAAAACTATTTGTAAATATAGCATAACTGAATAAACAGTCCGTGCAAATGACTAAAAAGTCCATAAAACATGCTATCACTAATAGAAGTCTATTAGCAACTATCAGTGATAGTCACTTATAGAAGTCTATCGACGACTATCAGTAATGGAATTCTATCAATGATATTAGCGATTATCACTGATAGAATTCTATCTGTATTGAAGTTTATCAATGACTACACATAAAATTTAGTTCAATTTGAGTATCCAACTACATATTACTGTTTTCATTTTATATATTCTTTTCCTAGAATTTGCATGAGCTCACCTTTCAAAATCAACATTACTAAGATATTCTCGTATGGTAGCATGTATCAACTTTGTCCATATCATATTCTATTCAAATTCATCCATTATACAAGCTTTTATGCAACTAATATAAATCTTTACGTTGCTTATACAAATAAAAAAAAATATTATCTTTATTAGATTTTTATTTCATCTAATTTTAATATTGTGATCTCCAATATCAATTTTTTTTTTTTATTATTTTTAAAAGAAGAATATCTATGACCAAATTGATATTTAACAAAATAATGTTAAAATAGTAAATAAAATTATAGAGAAGAGAAAATAGTTAAAAAAAAAAAAAAAAGTAGTTTGGCAAAGGAATAGCAAAGGGAAGATGAAAATAAAAAAGTAGATAAAATAATAAGAGATAAAAAAGGAAAATTATAGAGATAAAAATTTGGGAAGTATGAAGAAAAAAGATGACCAAGGAATACATGAAAAGGTTGAAAAAGAAAAAAGAAAAGCAAGTATTGTACAACATAAAAAAGAAACAATCTAAAAAAAATTTGAGTAAGATAAGAGAAAAAAATGGGTGATTTACTAACAAATTTTTGAGCCAAAAAGACATTTAGGATAGTTTTCAATTTTATAGACAAATAGGACTTTTGGAGGTGTGAAAAGACTATTTTATCATTTAAAGTTAAAACCCTCATTTATATCAATACTCATTTCTTTTATTTCACCATCTCTTATCTCTCTAGTTTCTCTTACTCTGTCTCTAGATTCTCTCAACCTCTCCATGCTCAAGCATCTCATCTCCATTTATTCAAGATTTATAGCATCTTCAAGTTTTTCTCAACCCCATTCTCTTTTTTTCTCTCATAGGTAAGATTTTACATTTTGGTTCTCATGCTTATTTTTCTTTTGAAGTCTTTTTTTCAACCTCACTCTCTTATTATGTTGGACATTTTTGTAATAGATTATATATTTTCTTCAACAAATCTTACGTTTGTTGGGCATCTTTTTTTTTTTTTTTTTTTTAAATTTTTGCAAATTTTTTTCCATTACATCTTTGTTTAATTACAAGGCGTTAGTTTTAGAATTTTTTTCACATCTTCTCATTGCAAGAAAGTGCGGAAATGTTACAATACCTTAATTTTCAAAGGGTTAGAATATTTCTCGCACCTTCTTGCTGCAAGAAGGTGCGAGAAAAAATTATGAAACATTATTTTGGAGGTGTAAGAATTTTTCTCGAATCTTCTCGGCAAGAAAGTGCGAGAAATGTTACAGTACCTAAATTTTCAAAGGGTTAGAATTTGTCTTGCATTGTCTCGCTGCAAGAAGGTGCGAGAAAAAATTATGAAGCATTAATTTTGGAGGTGTTGGAATTTTTATCGCATCTTCTCGCTGCTAGAAAGTGCGCGAGAAATGTTACAACACCTTAATTTTTAAAGGGTTAGAAGTTTTCTCGCACCTTCTCGCTGCAAGAAGGTGCGAGAAAAAATTATGAAACATTAATTTTGGAAGGCGTTAGAAATTTTCTCGCATTTTCTCGCTGCAAGAAAGTGCAAGAAAAGTTACAACGCCTTGATTTTCAAAATGCTAGAAATTTTCTCACACCTTCTCGTTGCAAGGTGTTAGAACTTTTCTCGCATCTTCTTGCTGCAAGAAAGAGCGAGAAAAGTAACAACATCCTAACTTTCAAAGGGTTTGAACTTTTCTTGCACCTTCTCGCTACAAGAAGGTGCGAGAAAAAATTGAAGAAAATACGAGAAAATTTATAACAACTTAATTTTCAAAAAGACTATAACTTTGCTCGCACATTATCGGTGCAAGAAGGTGTGAGAAAAAAATAAGAAGCATTAATTTTGGAGGTGTTAGAAATTTTCTCGCATCTTCTTGCAGCAAGAAAGTGTGAGAAATGTTACAACAACTTAATTTTCGAAGAGTTAGAATTTTACTCGCACTTTTTAGCTGCAAGAAGGTATGAGAAAAAAATTACGAAGCATTAATTTTGGAGTTGAAAATTTTCTTGTACCTTTCTCGCTTCAAGAAATATTACAACTAATTTTTAACGTGTTGGATTTTTCTTTTTGTAACTTTCTTGCTGCTAATGAACCATTTCTTGCATAGTTAATCATTCTCCTTATTTGGTTTTTTTTTTTTTAGGAATTACAAACTTTTTGATAAAGGATGACACAAATTCGTGTTTTAGTTCGTTATGGTGGAGTATGGGATTATGAACAAAGAAAATATGAAGGAGACTTTTTGAAAGGTATTGTTGTAAGTAAAGAAATATCACACGAAGATTTAGTGGTCAAGTTATATGCCCTTACAAAAGTTAACCCTGAAGAGTTTGATATCAAAATGGGATGCATGTATGAGATAAAGTCTGAAAAGCAAACTCCCTTATTTGAGATAAGCAATAATGATGATTTGAATTTTTATCTTCTGGGTGAAAATATGTTTGAAGTCCCACTATACATCTCATTTGAACCTAGAAACGAAGGTTTGACGTTAGATGCTGAAGATAATAAAGGTTTCCAACGCTGTCACAGATCTATTTCTGGGAGCAATGAAGTTCAAAAGTTAATTAAATACAAATGTTTCGGTTCCAATGCATGCAAGATTAGATGACAATTCAGTTGAACTTGGCTTGGGTGATGACAAGAATGAACCCACGAAATGTGAATCATATGATTCAAAAGACTATAATGTTGCATTTGAGTTCGATGAGGTCGAGAACTTTAAGTGTGAATCATATGACATCGAACAAGTAAGAAGTGCCTCAAATGAAGATTGTAAAGGAAAATGTAAAGTAGAAGATCGATCAGCTAGTGAAAAGACATCAATGAATAAAAATATTTGGTCGAAAGGAAGCTCTACAAGTGATCAGTTGGAGATGGAACAAATTTTTTTTGGAAAGAGGGACTTGTCCATGAAATTAAGTGTCATGGCAATGAAAAAGAATTTTGAATTTAGAGTAAAAAAAGTCCACTACAAAGGTACTTTATGTCAAATGTATTGACGAGAGTTGTAAATGGAGAGTACGGGCAGTCAAATTGAAAGGTTCAGGCATATTCAAGATTTCAAAGTATATAAAAGTTCATTCATGTTCACTTGATATTTTGAATCATGACCATAGACAAGCAAAATCTTGGGTAGTTGGGGGAATAATAAAATCCAAATTTAGTGGAATTGGTCGTCAATACAAACCACGTGAGATCATAGAAGACATGAGACAAGAATATGATATTAATATGAGTTATGAAAAAGCGTGGCGTGCCAGAGAAAATGCATATATGCGAGTACGGGGATCACCAGAAGAGTCATATAATCTATTGCGAGGGTATGGCGAAACACTTAAACTGGCAAATCCAGGTACATTTTATGACATTGAACTTGAAGATGGACGTTTTTTCAAGTATCTTTTTATGGCACTAGGTCCATGTGTTCGAAGATTTTTAAATTGCATCCGACATGTTATAGTTATGGATGGAGCATTTTTGAAGTGTATCGGGGTACTTTGATAGTTGCCACTTGCTTAGATGGTAATAATCAAAATTTTCCTCTTGCCTTTGGTATTGTCGATAGAGAAATTGATAATTCAATAAAATGGTTCTTGACAAAGTTGAAAGGTGCAATAGGTGAAATTAAGGATTTAGTTTTTGTTACCGACCAAAATAGTAGTTTTGCAAAGTCTATTGCTTCTGCATTTTCCACCGCATCTCATGGTCTTTGTGTGCAACACTTGAGAGCAAATTTTTCCTCTAAGTTCAAGAATCAAGCAATAGATACTTTATTTTACAATGCCTCAAGAGCATATCGTGAGTCAAAATTTCAAGAGTCATGGGATCACATTCTAGCATTTGATAATGGTGTCGGAAAGTATTTAGAGGAAGTTGGACTTCCACACTGGGCACGTATGCATTGCCAAGGAAGACGATACAATATGATGACTACAAATATAGCAGAGTGCATGAATGCTATTTTGCTAGAAGCTAGAGAATTGCCAGTTGCTGCTTTTCTTGAACATGTGAGAGCTTTGCTACAAAGATGGTTTTGGGAGTGTCGGGATGAAGCTTCAAAAGTTACATATAAACTAACAAACTGGGCAGAAGAAATCGTACATAAAACTCACGAGGAATCTTTAACAATGAAGGTTGATCCAATTGATTGTTATCAATTTCATGTGAAGAACGATGTAGATAGCAAACAGGAGGTTGTTAACATTCATACACGGGAGTGCAGTTGTAAGGAGTTTCAAACAGAGCAACTACCATGTGCCCATGCAATTGCTGTAGTGCAGCACGAGAGCTCGGTGTAAATGTATACAATTTATGTGATCGCTTTTATACTAATGAATGCTTGTTGTCTGCATATGCAGAACCTATTTTTCTAGTTGGTAACGCTGCAGAGTGGAAGACTCCCATAGACTATGTGGAAATGAAGGTCTTACCTCTTAAAATAGTGACAAGGATTGGTCGACCCCAAAAAAAGAGAATCCCATCTGTTGGTGAAACTCCGAGAATGCATAAATGTGGCAGATGTAACAAAGTAGGCCATAATAGATTAACGTGTCGTAATCCTATCGCATACAATGAGAAGCCAGTTGTACAAGATTAATGGGAACACTTTTTGTTGTATTGAACACTTTAGTATCTTTATTTTAATTGTTGTTTGAGATACTAAATATTTTAGTTATTTTAATGTAATTGTTGTTACTAGTGAAATGAAACCACTTAAATTATGTCTCATAACTTGCCCAAATGAATTTCATTATGGTGAATTGTGTAAGTAGTTTATTCTCGTTGCGAGATATTGCAAGAAAAATTACAACCCTTTAAAACAACCATTTCTTGAGTTTATCTCGCACTTTCTTGCGGCGAGATATTGTGAGATAAATTACAGCCCTTCAAAAGAACAATTTCCTGAGTTTATCTCGCACCTTCTCGCTGCGAGATACTGCGAGAAAAATTCCAGCACTTCAATAGAACCATTTCTTTAGTTTATCTCGCACTTTCTTGCTGTGAGATATTGCGAGAAAAATTACAACACTTCGAAAGAACCATTTCTTGAGTGAAATTTCTTGGAGAGTGTGTGATATTGGTTTCAGTAATTTGAAAGTGTGACAAAAATTTCAATATACACAAATTTTTTCAAATTCAAACCATACACAAAAACTTTATATATATGTACATGAAATTACAATCTAACTCCTTCAATACATTGGAGTATTAGTCCATAATTGAAAGGCCAACTGTTTCCTAAAGTATGGCATGTTTTTTTGACATAAACTATCAAAATTAGAACCAGTTACAAGATATTCGAAATTTTTAATGGTAAATACACCGCAATCACTGGTATTATCTTGAGTTGGAGCTGACTCTTCAGTTAGAATCGACCAAGGTTCTATATGTTTAGATTGTCCACCCCTCCTTGGAAAAAATCTAGTGTTTTGTAAAAGTAACGACACTAACGTGCGAATTGGTGTTAACAATGTTTTCATCTCCTCAAGCGATGTATATAGCGGGAGGAAATCCCAAACTTTGATTTGACAATGAACTAGATCGAAGCACACTAACGCCCAATGTGACTACTTTACGTTGAATGGTGCATATACAAAGTCAACGTCGGCCCAAAAATCTTTGAATGAACTATTAGCTCCGATGACATCCTTTGACAATTCACCATCGCCCAAACTTTCATGTTCCATATCTTTCTTTTTATCTGCCTATATTGTGATAATAAATATTGAGTGAAATGAATAATATTGTTTATACTAAAAAATTTATAACAAGAATAAAATAGCATACTTGTTTTTGTCCAAGGAGTTTTAAGATGTTTGATAGCACCAGTTTTATTTCTGAATTGATCCGTATAACCAATTTCATATCCTTCTCCAGTCCCATTACACGTGCCTCTAGGGTCCTAATAGACTTCTTTGAGGACTTGGATCTTGACTTGTGTTTTTTCTTTGTGCCTTCATTATTGGTGTTCAATATATTTTTCACAACTCCTTGGACGGGCACATTCTTAATAGCAATGTTCAATGTATGAGGAGCAGAAATATTGAGTTCCTTAAGGCAAAGCTGAGGAGGTGCTCCACCCATAATGACATTAACAACTTCCTTTTCGTCCTCCGTCATTTCAAGGAAGGTTTTAATTTTCAACTACAAAAGTTGGAAAGAAAAAAAAAAATAACATAATGAACTAATATAAGAATGTGATAAATTGCAACTGATCCTTATCTTTTTTAAGTCAAAAACTTGACTTTGCACAACATTAGCAGACGACGATTGTGAACAAGACCATCGTAGTATGCGAGAGATGACATTCACATTTACTTGTTTTGCAACACAACCATTTATGGTTGATATAGACTCATATGCACATACCTATGATGTATAAGAAAAACAACTCATTTATGAAACTGCAATGGATGTGGAAATTGTCGGAAAGTATTTAACGTACCTGCAATGCATGTGGAAATCCCACTATACTATATTTTTCCTTGGCAACATTCTTCTTTCCCTTTGTGCAGCTTGTCACCTTGTCACTGTTTAGTGCCTTCTTTAGCCCCATTAATGTACGTTGAAAAATAAGTGTGCCCCAATCATAACAGTGTAAGGTGGACCAATCATCCACAATTTCTAATAACTTAGTGTCTATTTTTGTTTTCCTCTCTTTCCCTAGTAGAGCTAATTCTATGAAATATATAAGAGTCAATTTCACCCCATCCTCATCATCGCTCTCATATGACAAAAATATATTCTCTAGCTCACTCGCTTGGACAGACACCCTATCTTCAAAAAACTTTTTTCGTAGTCTATTTTTTGTTTGATGCTCACTAAACGAATGTTCATGACGCCATAATCCAGTGACTATGTCAAATTCTCTTCGTCCAAAAGTACAAACTTTTTCTCCTATCCTAAAGCTTATACAATTATCATTGTCCTCTTCCACTTTCCTCAAGAATAAGTAGTGAATGAGTTGCCCATTAAATATAATATCGACGTCAAGAAAGTGACCAAAGCGTGTTTGTCTGAACATCGCTAGTTGAGCAGGATTGAGCTTACATTTAATATTTTCTATTGTCTTTCCAAAGTGTGATAAACTACTGACTTGAGATCGAAAATGATCTGCTGGCTTTATCTTGTACATGGGGGGTTTTTTGAATGCCATGGATACTTCCTAAAAAATAACAATAAAAAAACTAAAACAAGTAAGAAATTATGTACTCAAGCAACCAACAAACAATTAATATATAAACATACCAAACAATCTCAAACAATAATGAAAAAGTCGAAACAAAACCCAAGACGAAGAAAATTTGTCCTAGTGAAACATTTATCACATTGTGCTTTTTGTCTTCCAATGTCTCGCACATGCAAGACAATGCGAGAAATTATGTAGTTAAGCAACAGACCAACTAGTAATTAATAGATAAACATCCCAAACAATCCTAAACAACAATAAGAAAGAAGAAAAAACAAACCCAAGAAGAAGAAAAATTGTCCTAGTGAAAGATTTTGAGCATTGTGGTTTTTGTCTTCCCATGTCTCGCACTTGCAAGACAATGCAAGAAATTATGTAGTTAAGTAACCGAGCAACAAACATTTCATAGATAAACATCCCAAACAATCTCAAACAACAATGAAAAAGACGAAACAAAACCCAAGAAGAAAATTTGTCCTGTTGAAAGATTTCTCGCATTGTGCGTTTTGTTTTCCAATGTTTCACACTTGCAAGACAATGCATAAATTATGAAGTTAAGCAACCGACCAACCAACAATTCATAATAAATATCCCAAACAATAATAAGAAAGTCGAAACAAAACCCAAGAAGATGAAAAGTTGTCTCGCATTGTGTTTTTTGTCTTCGAATGTCTCGCACTTGCAAGACAATGCGAGAAATTATGTAGTTAAGCAACCGGCCAACTAGCAATTAATAGATAAACATCTCATACAATCCCAAACAACAATAAGAAATACGAAACAAAGCCAAGAAGAAGAAAATTTGTCATAGTTAGAGATTTTGAGCATTGTATTGTTTTCTCTTCCAATGTTTCGCACTACCAAGACAATGCGAGAAATTATGTAGTTAAGAAACCGAACAACAAATATTTTATAGATAAACATCCCAAACAACAATGAAAAAGGCGAAACAAAACCCAAGAAGAAGAAAAATTGTACTAGTGAAAGATTTTTCGCATTGTGTTTTTTTGTCTTCCAATGTCTCGCATTTGCAAGACAATGCAAGAAATTATACAGCTAACCAACCGACCAACCAACAATTCATATATAGACGTCCCAAACAATCCCAAACACCAATGAGAAAGGCGAAACAAAACCAAAGAAGAAGAAAATTTGCCCTAGTGAAGGATTTTGAGCATTGTGTTTTTTATCTTCCAATGTCTCGCACTTGCAAGACAATGCAAGAAATAATGTAGTCAAGCAATCAACCAACGAACATTTCATAGATAAAAATCTCAAACAACAATGAGAAAGGTGAAACAAAGCCCACAAAGAAGAAATTTTGTCATCGTTAACGATTTTAAGCATTATGTTTTCTGTCTTCCAATGTCTCGCACTTGCAAGACAATTCAAGAAATAATTTAGTCAAGCAATCAACCAACAAACATTTCATAGATAAGCATCCCAAACAATCCCAAACAACAATAAGAAAGGTGAAAGAAAACCCAAGAAGAAGAAAATATGTCCTAGTGAAAGATTTCTTGCATTGTGTTTTTTTGTCTTCCAATGTCTCGCACTTGCAAGAAAATGCAAGAAATTATATAGCTAAGCAACCGACCAACCAACAATTCATATATAAACCTCCCAAACAATCTCATACAACAATAAGAAAGGTGAAACAAAACCAAAGTGAAAGATTTTGAGCATTGTGTTTTTTGTCTTCCAATGTCTCGCACTTGCAAGACAATGCGAGAAATAATGTAATCAAGCAATCAACCAACGAACATTTCATAGACAACAATAAGAAAGGTGAAACAAAACCCAAGAAGAAGAAAATTTGTCATCGTTAACGATTTTAAGCATTATGTTTTTTGTCTTCCAATGTCTCGCACTTGCAAGATAATGGAAGAAATAATTTAGTCAAGCAATCAACCAACAAACATTTCATAGATAAGCATCCCAAGCAATCCCAAACAACAATAAGAAAGGTGAAAGAAAACCCAAGAAGAAGAAAATATGTCATAGTGAAAGATTTTTTGCATTGTGTTTTTTGTCTTCCAATGTCTCGCACTTGCAAGAAAATGCAAGAAATTATATAGCTAAGCAACTGACCAACCAACAATTCATATATAAACCTCCCAAACAATCTCATACAACAATAAGAAATGTGAAACAAAACCAAAGTGAAAGATTTTGAGCATAGTGTTTTTCGTCTTCCAATGTCTCGCACTTGCAAGACAATGCGAGAAATAATTTAGTCAAGCAATCAACCAACGAACATTTCATAGATAAGCATCCTGAACAATCCCAAACAACAATGAGAAAGGTGAAATAAAACCCAAGAAGAAGAAAATTTGTCTTTGTTAACGATTTTAAGCATTATGTTTTTTGTCTTCCAATGTCTCGCACTTGCAAGACAATGCAAGAAATAATTTAGTCCAGCAATCAACCAACAAATATTTCATAGACAAACATCCCAAACAACAATAAGATAGGGAAAACAAACTCAAGGAAGAAGAAAATTTATCCTACTTATAGATTTTGAGCATTATGTTTTTTCTTCCAATCTCTCGCACTTATTACAAAAATTGCACAATGACTCTATAAAAGTAGGCAGTGCAAAAGCTAAGAAAGCTAAAAGTTGAGAAACATATTCTAAGAAATCCAAGATTATTCAAGTGGAAAACAAAAAAAGTGGGTGTTTTTTTGTGTTGCTATCATCCAACAAGTGACATATCAATTCTTCATCATTTACACTCAAAGCCCCGATACATGCACCCAAACATTTTTTTTGTCTCACACATGGGTCACTATCCCTTTTTCACCGATCACTCACAACTCTTCCACCTTTAGTAAATGCTACAACATGCTTTCTAAATAAAGTTTCTTTTGGACCATTTTTCAAGCAAACATTCTCAAAAGGTAAAGTCCCTCCATGCTTCCCCGTTTATGTATTTCAGCCAACAATTATCATGAATAATATTGTCTAGCAAACTTTATAACACAATATATTTGAGCTACATCACATACAAAAGTTAAATAAGAAAACCTAAACAACTCCAACAAGCTACTAACATGTATCGATTCATCTCAATCATTATTCAATATATATAAATAACATTAATTATTAAGATTTAATATTTATCAAAGAATAACAAATATCCAAAAATCAATTAAACACACTTAATCTGAAAACAATCAACACATAAACCTCGCTAGCATTCCAAAACTCAAATCCAACACATCCTAAACAAGAGAGATGATTTACAAGTGCTAGGTTCCAAATCAGAATATCTAGACAAAGTCGAATGAAGTTTTTAGACAAACCACCACGGTTGAGGAGCAGATCCGCTAGTTACAACTATGAAGAAATGGGGAAAATTGGAATCATCCCCTACTCAGAACACATGTTGTAAGTTCGAAAATGGTTCGTGTTTCTCTTCGTGTACTTGTCGTCTTCGCCGTATGGAAAAAAATGGTGTTCGCCTAGGATGAAAATGGTCCGTGATTCTCTTCAGACGTGCTTCGAAAATGATTCGCTGCTTGGAAATCTGAAAATCGTGAAATCGTATTCGCCGCCGTCGTGAACTCACTATCGTCGTCGTTGTGTACTCGCCATCGATGCCTTCGTGTACTCGCTGTCGCCGCCACCTCGTCTGGTCTCGTGAAATCTCGTGTTGGTTGCCTCCTCTTAGTCTTGTGAAATACCGTGGAAAGATGATGGGTGAATGTGTTTTAGGGTTTTTCTTAAGACGGATATATGGGTCATTTTATACCCTCCAAAATCCTATTTGTCTATCAAAATAAAAACGGGCCCAAATGTCTTTCCCTCTCTATTTTTTGTCCTATTTTTTGCAATTATTGAGGGAGAGAAAAGAAAGAGAGAAAAAGGGAAGAAGAAAAAATTGAGCGAGAGAGAAGGGAGACTGAGAGAGAAAATATTGCTAGACTATTTTTTAAAAAAATTATTATTATAGTTTTTCTGGACGAATTTTATTATTATAGTTACATATCATAAAAGTGATTATCACATTTATAAAACTATTAACGCTATATGATAACCATTTGATTTTGATTTTTTGTTTAAAAAAATTATGCTTGTTTTCTCTCCATTTTCGTTTTCATCTTTGTTAAGGATTTAGATAATTTTTAAAGACAAAAACAATTTTTTTTGAAAACTATGTCCTCGTTTGATAACCATTTCGTTTTTGGTTTTTAAAAATTGTGCTTGTTTTCTCTCAATCTTCTTACAATGGTTTTCATATTTCTTAAGGGGGACATTTGAGTTCCTAGCCAAATTCTAAAAACAAAAACAAGTTTTTGAAAACTACTTTTTCTTGTTTTCAAAATCTGGCTTGGTTTTTGAAAACATGAGAAAAGATGTAGATAAAAAACAAAGAAGCTTGTGGGTAAACATAGTCTTTATAGGCTTAATTTTCAAAAACCAAAAACAAAAAACGAAATGGTTATCAAACGGGGCCTATGTTTTTAGTTTTTAAAACTTGACTTTCCATCAACTTGTTGACATTTCCACATGTCTGTGGGTTCGACATCGACATGAGGGGTGAATCAATATTTCCATTTATATCGTAAAGAAATTGATGAAATATAAGCAAAATAACAACAAAATGTGAGTAACATGGAGATAACATTTATAATTAGTGAAGGTGTTAATATCTAACATGCGGAAGCAATTTTGGATCTTAGGCACATAATAACATCAAGTTGATCATATAAAGCATGCTGTCCAAAGCTACAAAAACAGAGTTCATAACACCAACCTCTTGTAGCTCGAAATTGGACCGATTGTTGTGTTGTTTTTCTTCACCAACTGATCACGAACCACTACAAGATCTTCTTTGCTATACTTAGGCCTTTGGAACGGATTGGGGGATCCTCTAGTGATGGAAGTTGGAAGAGAACGAGCTTGAGTTTCAAGCTTTTGAGAGTTTTGAGCTTATGAATTTGAGAGGTCAAATTGGCAGCATAACACCATATAATTCTTCTATCTTTCTTCAGCAAATCCTCCTCTATTTAAAGAGAAATTCATGCACTCTTGAAGCCCCAAAATTAGACAATAAGATAAGGGATTATTAAGTGGGATTTGGTGACTAATTGAGGAGGAGTGCATGTGATAAGGAAAAAAAGCAATCAAGAAGAGCTAGAAAAAGAATTCCAAGCTCCGCCAGCTCAAGAAGAAGAATTCGAAGCTCAACCAGCTCAATCAAACTCGAATGAAGCTCCATGGGTGTCAACTTCAATTAAATCCAATCATGAGGCAATCATTGTGCCACAAGCTCCAATGACCAAGAGTTGCATCCATTCAAGCTTGGAAAGACAACTATTCAACCAAAAGACACAATGAATCTAAAATCCATATTCATTCACATATTTAATGTATTATGTATCTTGTGAATTCATGAACTTGTATTTATGAAGGTTCATGCATGGATTTGAAAAGTTAGGGGTTGAATTTAGACCACATAGATGAAGGGTTGTGTCCTTTCATGGTGTCTTTTCAATTAGTATAAATAGAGATGTAATTTGTCATTTGAACAACAAGTTGAAGTTGAATTTGAATGAAATTTCATATTGAGTTTAGTCTCTCTCAAGCTTTTAAGCTTTCTTTGTGTTCTTGTGTTTATAATGCATGCCTAGGACTTTCAATCTAGTTTGATCAATTAGATTGTGAAGAGTTCGAAATCTTGAAGTTAGGAACGAGTTCTCCTTTCTTCTTGATCTTTGATCATCCTTCCAAGCCAAATCTGTTTAGCTTTCTTGGGGTTGTCTATCATTTTGTTAAATGAGGTTATTCTTATTATTGTTGTGGAGGTTCACTTGAAAGAAGGGGAGTTCTCAAACGTAATTGAGATAGTTCCTTTATCAGCATGGGTTTAATCACCATGCACTCCACCTCCTAAAATTAATTTCCAATTGAATTAATTAATTCAAAAGGAAATTAATTTTAGTTAATTAATTTAATTAATAATCTGAATTTCTAATTTAATTTTGAATTTCAATTTTAAATTAATTCATAATTAATTTAAAATAATAATTAATTAATTAATTAAATTAATATATATTAATTTAATATGAAATATTAAATTAATATTTTGCAACCAATCCCGACCCTTTCTGAAATGCAATTTCTCAAACATGAATCGCTATTCACGTGCTTGATATTTAAATCACATTTAAATATGTCTAACTCTCAAAATTAGGTTTAACTAAGAATTAAACTAACGTTTCGGTAATATCCAATACGATCGATATAGTCCCTAAATTGAATTTGAACAATTCGAATTCTTTCCATCATATTGTTCCAAGGTTTGTTCCTATACGAGCTAGCAAGGGAACCTAATGGACCTACAGATCATGGGCTCCAACGATTCGAGATTTAACCGGTTAAACTCATTAACCTAGTTAACCAACATTCATTAACTACCGGGTCACTCCACTATAGCCCAGTAGTTGCTCTCCCCTCACTGTAGATATGTTTCTGTCCACTCGATATAACTATGATTAGCAAGTTGACCATTCACAGGTTGTTCGTGACTATAGCTAGGTCAAAATGTCCGTTTTACCCCTATAACACTTCTTTATTCCTTAAGTCCCACTGATCATCTAATGAACAATTAGTTTGTGATAGAATCACCAAACTGAATCCCTCTCGAACCAATGAGAGGGTGAGGCCCATTGTTCAAGTCCTGGACTCAGTACTTAAGAGAACAACCTTTCTACTATCTCTAATTCGGGTAGGAGTGAATTTCATCTTGCAAGACTATGTCCCCAGCTATTTATCCAGTCTTATCCCCAAAATGGTAGGCTTATTGAGTTGGCGATGTTGGGTCACTCTCACTCGTGCAAATCAAAGGATAATCCTAAACAAACAGGAGTTCATAGTTAGCTCAGGATTAAAATCGAGTTACTTAGGTCATCGTATGAAATAGTTAGTCTTATCAGTAAACGATGTTATAAAGTGAGAGTGACTCATTTCTCGGTCTGGTCTTGTGGAAACTCATTGCACATGAGGCCCCTACTCACATGTCTTTACATGAACGATTCAGGATCACATCGTTTGCCTTTAAAGGCAAAGTAGGCCGCATCCATAGTGTCCCCAATATAAGGTATCCAACCTTATCCATATACTATAGACTTTTAGGTTATATACCAGAACTTGATCCATGTTTATGTTTGCCCATAAAGTTTGAGTATTCATGTTATAACCAAGGATCTTTTAATCTATTGGATTTAGGTTATATAAACAAATGATTCACTGAATAATACGATAGTATCTTTATTGCAAACAAAATATATGCATAAAGATTACAAACTATGAGTTTTATGACACAAAACTCAACAATAAGTATTTTAACTTATTTTTAAAATGTAAAACATTTATTTATAAATTCAAATATATTTTTTATTTTTTAAAAATATTTTTCTATGAATCTCCATTGACATCAACATTTCCATAAATTTGGGATCTCGACATTTTCGTTGACATCAATATTTTAATCTTAGGATAACAAAACAAATAAATTTATGGGTAAAAGTAGGGTTTATGAGCTAAATTTCAAAAACCAAAAACCAAAAGCCAATGTTTTTTTTTTTTTTTTGATTTTTGAAAATTAAGCTTATAAACACTCCTCTCACCTATACATTTTTTTTTTGTTTACTATCTACATCATTCCCATGATTTTAAAAACCAAGTTTTCAAAAACTTGTTTTTGTTTTTGAAATTTGGCTAAGAACTCTAATGCCTCATTAACGAAGATGAAAACATGATAAAGAAAATTGAGAGAAAACAAGTAAATTTTGAAAAACTAAAAACCAAAAACTATCAAACGTGACCAAAATGATTATTAGAGGAGGCCTAACTTTTTTTATTTTTATTTTTTGTATTTCAAGCAACTCTTTAAAAAAATACCAAAACATAAGAAACACTAAATGAAAAAACACATAGTCAAAGCTAGCTCGACGGTAATTGGCATGTACTTAGGAAAAAAAAACGCACATATATTTTAAACTTACTATTGTATCAATTTTAACCCCAAACTTTCAATTTCATCAAATTGAACCTCAAATTTATCAGATTGTATCGATTTTAACCTCAAACTTGCATAAGTGTTCTTCTAAAAAAAAAAAAAAAAAACTTGCATAAGTGTTACAATAATGTATACCTTTGTTTAACTTTCTGTCTGAACACCATATGTAATTGATTATTTCTTTTTTTTTTCTTAATTCACATTGCACCTGAATTGGTTTCTTATAAATAAAATATTGGATAAACTTTATTTTAGATGATTTTTTCTTGTTGTTGAGAACTTTGTGAGGATTTTTTTTGCTGCTATCTAAGATTATGAAAGCAAAGAGACTTTGGAGGTTTAAATCTTCAAATATTTGCTAGTTTTTTCTTGTTGCTAAGAAAACTTTGTGTGATTTTTTTCTTCTTTTACTGTTTTTTTTCTTGCTAATTAGAAGAATATACAAATGTAGGAAACGAAAATAAAGAAATTTCGAGTTTTTTATTTTGCATATTTGCTAGATTTTTTTTGTTGCTAGTAACTTTGTTATTTTTTTTGGATAATAATGAGAATAATATGCCGATTTCTCCTAATAAAGAGTTTTTCCAACAAATTTCTTACAAAACACTAACTCAGGTTCAATGTGAATTAAAAAAAAGAAAAGGAAATGATCAATTACATGTTTTAATAGCAATTCAAATGAAAAGTTGACTAAAGCAACATTTATGCAAGTTTGAAGTTCAAATTGACACAGTTTGTTAAGTTTGGAGTTCAATTTGATGAAATTGAAAGTTTAGGATTAAAATTGAGTTCTTAGGTCAAAATTGATTTTTTCAAAAAAAAAAAAAAAAAAAAAAAAAAACTCTTTCGATAATGAATGATTAGAATTTGTTTTGCGTAATATTAAATTTGGAATCCAGTGAGAGAGCATAAAAGAGCCGGGAGATATCGAAATTGATATTTGACACCAATTTCAACGCCCAAAAAGCACGGAAACATATTCTATTTAATCTCTATGCTCACCCAGATTCGAATTCTTGCGCATGGCGGCTTCTCTATTCTAATCTCCTCAATCTGACTTCACTATTGAAAGCTGATTTTTGCTGCATTTCCGTGTTTGTGTACGTATCTATGTGAAATGTTAGCTTCATAATCTTGTTTTCTACTGAATGGGAAGAGATGGAGTGAAATGGAAGTGCTGCTTTCTTATCCCTAGTCGATGCTTTGTCTTGTGGTGAAAAATTGGAGTTTCGGTGGAAAGCTAAGTTTGAACTTTTGTACCCTTTTCTTCTTGTGTGCAAAATAACGAAGATTTTATCTTACACACAACTCTGAGCTCTTCTTCTTGCTATTATTGTTATGTATATTGATTGATTGCTAATGGGCGCGTTTAAAATTTGGTTGAAATCACTGGTCTCTAGAATATGGGGAAGTGCTCCAAAGTTGCTTTTCACACCACTTCATTCTCAAGATATCAAAATTAGAAACCCATCAGTTCATTAGAGCGTTAGGCACATGTTTCTTTAAACAAAGCCTAACCATCCCTTTGGTAAAGCCTTCATTTCTTCAGTTTTTTCTTTTTTCCTACTTCAAGATACTGCTTTTCTTTTCGTATTTTAAATTTCTACTTTCTTAATATATTGTGTGCCTTGCCTCCCTGATGCTTGCATTTCTTTAGAAATGGAAGGATTCTTATCTTGGATGATATTCAGTAAAGCACCATCTCTTTCCTTCTGAAATATCCTCCCTCTCTCTCTCTGTCTCCCTTGTTTTGTGAGGTTTGTGTACATTGAAAGATTTGGCATCTTCTTTGACTGTTTCTCAATATGTTTTTGATTATTGACATTGAGATTCTGAACATTTTATTTGTTTTAAATGATGTGATAGGTTTTAGAAAGGTAAGGTGGCTGTTACTTGGAAAAGAATAATGAGAAACAATTTGCCTCAGTCAAAAAATTTGCCTCAGTCATCTTCCTATGAATCTGCTATGGAAGCACTTTCCTCCTTGATAACACAGAAAAGACGTGGAGAAAACGTTCTTGGAATCAGTAATGATGAGAAATTAGAGAGGATGAGAAAGTACGTTGAGGTAACACTCCTGCCATTTTTCTCTAATGAAGAAATCATGGAAGTAAAACGTTTCAGTATTGCTAATCTGATATTGTGAATATGTGTAAAAATCTCAATTCTTTAGTCTGGTTGCTCTTTTTGAATATTCATTATTGTCACAGTAGAGAAGAGTGGACGTGAGAATTTGAGTTTGCCTGTCATAATACTTGAACTCCTTTCTAAAGATTAAATTACAATGCTTATGTTTCTTTGGCAGATTCTAGACCTAGAAGAACGTATAAAGAAACTCAAGATTATTCACGTGGCTGGAACTAAGGGGAAGGTATTCTATTTTATATCTTTAACATTGCTTAATATATATTGAAGGTGAGGAAAAACACTTGGGTTATAAGATCAGTCGAGTATACTTTATTTCATAACCTCTTTGTGCCTCAACCAAAGAAGACTTTATTTATTAATTTCAATTTTAAAAAGGTATTTATATTATAAGTGAATGAAAAACAAATTTTCATCAAAGATGAATGAAAAATCCAACAAAAGGAGCCAACCAAAAAAAAAAAAAAAAAAAAAAAACAAAAAGGAAAGAAAAAGAAAGAAAGAAAGAAAGAAAGAAAGATGATAGGGAATAGTAAGCCTCCCGTGTGTTTTACTTGTGCTCAAAGAAAGTGGCGTGAGCTATCCAAACAAGATAAGGAAAGAGCGAAGTAGTGTAAGTGTGAGATGAAGGGCATATTGGGTGTTTATTTAATTTTTAATTTTAATTTTATTTCAATTTTTAGTGCAAATCCTTTTAGTAACATAATGTAACTATAGGTCACATATGGGGAAAGAAAGTAAGAGTATGTTCAAAAATAGCATGAGGCAAGGGAGGGAATAGTTTCAGGAAATAGGTAGGGACTGCTAGTTTGTTTTACTTCTTTGGGGATTTTGTATCACTTTCTTGTTAATTTAATAAGTTGAGTCTTAACTGGGAACGGTGATGGGGGAGGTACAAAAAGTTACTACCTCATATAGGACCATTGTGGTGTTCGTTAATGGGGTGGCACAACTGGTGATGTAGCAAGAGGATTTAGAATGCATGGAGTCTGATGGTGTAGGTGGAGGGGAAAAGGCAAACAATTGGATATGTGATGGTTTTGGGTGTGGGGCAGTTGAGTGGAGTAATTAAGCAAGTTGCAAAGGAGAGAGAGAACACCATTTGGAAATTACTAATGTTTGATGTAAAGGATTATGATATGGAAGGATTTTCCAAGAGTAACAATTCAAAATCCACCAGATGAGTGAAGAAGAGATGGTGTTGAGTATTTCTGGATTGGCTTTAGCATGGTATTGCCATATTCCTAGATTGGAAAATGTTGACCGAATAATATTTGGGGTGAGTTTCAATATTTATTATACAATATATAAAAAAATTCTTTTTATGTTTTCCCTTATGCGTCTCACACACAAAAAAAGGAAAAAAAACTCTTGCTTTTCTTTGCACCTCTAGCTTAAGCTCTGGAAGCCTACTGTGCCTTTGTTTGCCTCACAGTTTTAAAAACATCATGGGAAAGTGTTGGTTGGGGACAAAGAACTTAAGGGGCAGTCATGTCTGTCTTTGCCTCCCTTTATTCCCCGTCTGTATTTTTTAATTGACATCTTTGAGGCCATTGCTACTAAAGAGATTTTTTTTCCCCCAATAAACCAAGCTTTCATTGAGAGAGAATGAAAGAATACACGGGCATACAAAAGAAAAGCCCACAAAAAAGAAGGGGAGCCAAACTATAAAAAGGGGTTCCAATCAAGCAAAATAAGGCCTAAAGTGTGATTACAAAAGGGTTTAGACACCGAGACCCAAAGAGAAACATAGAATCTAACAAGGGACCAAACATCGCTCCAAGAGCTCTCACGCCTTTGAAGATTCAGTTGTTTCTCTCCTCCAAAGACCCCATAAGATCGCACAAACCTCATCCTGCCATAAAAAGCACCCTCTCTCACGGAAGGGCGGATAAAGAAGGAGCTCCTAGAACGCCACCCTAAAAGCCTCTGACAAAATTAAAGCCAAACTCCCGAAAGAAATAGCTCCACACGGCCCAAGCAAACTCACAACCCCAAAGCTGGTGATCTAGATCCTCAGCCTCCCTTCTACAAAGGATGATAGAATGACCCAACCAAAGAGAACCTTCTAGTCGAGATTCGACCCATGGTATTAACCCTACCATGCAAAACCTGCCACACAAAGAATCTAACCTTCTTCGGAATCTTCACCTTCCACAATGAGGAGAAATCGACCCACTCCCCAAGGACGAACTAGCCAAACAATGAAAGAAAGAGGAGTACTGAAAACCTTTGGAAGGACAAGGACTCCACACACTCCTACTAAAGAGATTTCAACCTCCTTACATCTGTTTGTCCCAGACTATTGTTGGAAGGTTTTATAAGTTGGCGTCCCATCTTCTTTCATTAGGAATGGGGATGGGTTGGAAATTCCTTTGAGTTTGAAGGAGATCAAGAGGGTGTTTTTTAGCTTCGATGGGAATAAGGTGCCTATTATGATAGCTTCCGTATGTCCTTTAAGGAAAAGTAGGATGTTAAGGAGGAGGATTTGGTTATGGTTTTATTGATGTGATCATGCTGCTATGAATGAGACTTGCATAGAAGAAGGAGTATGTGTTTCAGGAGGACTTTTTTTTTTCCCTAACAAGAAACAAACTTTTCATTGATTAATGGAAAGGATAAAATGTTCAAGATTCAAACTCTGAAAGGAGTGAGAAAGGTAGAAAAGCAAAAGGAAAACAAAGAAGTCCAAGAAAAGTGAATAAAAGCACTTCAATTGATACAAATATCACAAGGAGAATAAGGCTCAAATAAATTAGAAAGTGAGCACCAATGAGAAACCTTGAACTTTGCAAATATAGAAAAGCTCCAACCAAGGTTTACACTTATACTAAAAATTGATTCTGCTTGAACCGTAATTCTGATGAAATAGATTTAATAACATTAATCCATAGAAGATGAGCTTGAGATGATAAGATCGGCCCATAAAGAAGCTGAAGTAAGTTGCTCCTTAAATCCTTTGAGAAAACCCAATGGAGATTGAAAATATGAAACAAAGAAAACCAACAGTCCATTGCATATGGACAATGAAAGAAGACATGATCTTGGCTTTCATTATTCCAAAACATGAAACACACATTGAGGGTTGCAAGGCTGAAGGTGGAAGCTTTTTCTAAAGCAAATCAATCTTATTAAGGTGTCTATTAAGCATGATCCTACCTAGACACTAACTTTTCTTGGACCTTTTGATTTCCATATAGCTAAGAGCAAATCCTTAGCTTTCGGTAATATTTCAGACTATCAATGAAATTTGTGTTTCCAAAAACTTATCCTCAAAGCTTGGGGCATTTTTTGTTAATTCCTTTGAAGAGAATTTATTTTGTTGGTAACTTTTCACTATATCAATGGAGAGCATCTTCTTTTGTACAAAAGTTAATTGTTATCCATATTCATTCTGCATTCGTACTTCTTTTTCTTTTGATGCCTTTCATTCTTCTTATCAATACAATGATTGAGTTGGCTAGTTTTCTTGCAATAATTTTCAGCATAAGTTTGTTAAATGATGGAGCAACTAAAATTGCTTGCAGAGAAAATTTGTAGTCTATGTTGTAATTATAGGCCGAAAGATAGCTCATTTTTGATGGTCTAATGTCTATCAGAAGTAAAATATTTTTGTTGTCCATTATTCATATTTTGCTGTTGCCGAAAATTTAACCTCTAAACCTGGTTAAAAAATGAGCACGGCCCCAGTACTGCATTGTTCTTTGGTCTTCTTGTCATCTTCACCTCATCTGTATGAATTCAGGGTTCCACGTGCACCTTTTGTGAAGCAATTTTACGGGAATGTGGTCTTCAAACTGGACTCTTCACTTCTCCTCATCTCATTGATGTGCGAGAAAGATTTCGCATAAATGGGTTAGTGTTGAAATATATCAACGTATTTAGCAAAAACGTGGCTTTTCTCTCCCATCCATCTCTTTCTATTATAACACACAAACTTCATACACAGGCATCATGTACACATGACTTGAAGAGAAATTATTAAGAAGCTCTCCATTTACTTATCATTTACTTGCTCCATTAACTTTGTTGAAGTTGTATTTCTTGCTTTATTTAATAATTTTCTTTTTAAAATCTCACTTTGAATGGAACGATCAGATTGGATATATCAGAAGATAAATTTCTGCTGTACTTCTGGGCATGCTGGACGCAGTTGAAGGTATTGTTGTTATTCCTTACTTCATTTTGATTCTCTTTGAAAGCAATTTGATTCAGGCTCTCTTTAAGCTTATATTGTTTACCTTTTCTTTTTCTTCCTTCAAGAGCAGAAAAATATTTCCCGTCTGTATGCCCACTGTCATGATTTTATAAGAACTACACTGAGTGTATATGTCATTTGCATGCCCAGATGGTTTAGTCAACTGTATATCTTCACGGGAAAATATCAAACCATAATACTACTTATATATATGCATTTACACAACTTAACCACATTGGTACAAACCCACATACAATTGGTCCAGTTCATAATCTCTTCATCTCTTGTATGATGTATCCTCCTTGATTATTGATGAAAGGTTTTGATGATGTTTCAAATATGAAAACTGAAAAAATTATTCCAGCTAAATTGTATTTCATACTGGCTGATGTTTGTTAAAACTCCAATTTTTTAACAGTTGAATAATTCAGTTGAATCATGTGTGAATAATAAATTGACATTTTTTTTCATACTGGCTGATGATCTTGCTTGAGCTTCAAATATATATTTTTTCTGTTCCTCACATGGTATAGTTATCTCTAGGATATATACATATGTATGTATGTATGTATAAACAGGAAAAAACTTTTCATTTATAGATGTAAAGAAAGAAAAAGTTCAAGGATACAAATTACAGTTTGGGGATGTGTATGTGTATAATTTTTATCTTCTGCCAGCTTGAAAATTGCAATCTTCAATTTTGTGATTCTGGGTGTTAATTTGCAGGAAAATGTTACAGAATATCTACCAATGCCTGCACTATTTCAATTCCTAACACTGTTGGCTTTTAAAATATTCATAGATGAAGAGGTAAACGACTTTAGTTTCAGTCAATCTAACTCCTATTTTAAACAGTTTACGGGTGGTTGCAATGATTGCTCACATTTCCTTGTTCTTTTTTTAGCAAGAACTTGTGATTTGTGCAAGAATTGAACATCCTCAATGGCATGAACTTTGAATGTCATAATATTACAAAGTATCTTACGTACAATTCACAATTTTCTATTACTAACCTTTCTATTCTTTTCCAATATATTATTATGAATGGTGAAAGAATGGAGATAACAAAGAAGTAGTCCTCTGCAAGCTTAAATAGGGTTCTTTGAACCCTTTAGCCCGCGGCCTCCCAAATTTAATATGGCCAAGTGGTTTTTGGCGAAAACTTTCTTTAACTTGGAAGAAAGCCTTATTTTCTAAAGGGTGGTTGACTTGTTGGTTTTGCCCGTCTCAGGTGGGATTTTATTTTATTTTCTCTGTCTCTGGTTAGACTTCCTTCTTTGTTGGAGGCAAGTTAGAAAAGCTTATGGCAAGGAGGGGTACTTAGGCGTCCTCCTCATGAACTTGAATATATGAATATATATAATATGTAGTATAAATTTGTAAAATAAACACAGGCATAATTTCAAGGAAATTTCTTATGGCAAGCTGGGATTTGTGCTATCATTTGGGGTTTGTGGGGGGAGAGAAATAACAGAATTTTTAGAGGGAAGGAGAGAAATGCGGAGGATGTTTGGGACATTATTAAATATTCTATCTCTTTATGGGCGTCGGTGACGCGTTTATTTTGTAATTATCCTTTAGGTCTTATTTTGTTAGATTGGCGTCCCTTTATCTAAGGGGATTTTCTTTTGGGGCTTGGTTTTTTTGTATGCCCATGTATTCTTTCATTTTTTCTCAATGAAAGTTGGCTCATTATCAAAAAAAAAAAAAAAACAGGCATAATTTCAAGGCATTAAAGAATATTTTACATGAGAAGGTTTATAAAAAGATTCTGTAGTTCCATGCAAACTTGAAATCATTAGCATATAACTAAAAGAGGATAAAAATAAAGCACCCCAAGTTCATCTTCCTTTTCTTATTTCAATGCACCATCGAGTGATCTTCCATCTTTAATGTCCATTTCTTTTTTTCTTTGATAAGAAACTGAGCTTTATTGAGAAAAAAATGAAAGAATAATGTCCATTTCTTCTTCTCCTTCTATCATCATCAACACTTTGATATCTGTATGTATGTATGTATGTATGTATGTGTATATATATATATATATATATATAAACTTCAATAACCGTTATGCTTAATTTTTGTTTTAGTTTATGATAAGTATTTATGATGCCATATCTTGTTTTAAAAATTTTCAAATACATCCAAACTGACGTCTTAACAAAAAGGAAATTTAAACTCAGTAACGTTTATGCATTTATATGTATTTCTCTCTCAAATTTATTATTTTTGTGTTTCATTTCTATTTATGTCCTCCTCTTGAAAGTAAATAAATAAATAATAGTTTGAGCACTTCAGTTTACTGGAAACTTTCACGTGCATAGCACGTATAATGTAATTTAATATGATTTTGTATTTTAAGACTTTATTTGATAGTGATTTTGTACTTTGTTTTGAAAGTTATTTTGAAATCTTAGTCAATCTGTTTTTTACAACTATATATATATCTTTTCCATTTTTCAACCTAATTCTCTTTGGGTCAAAGTCTGCGCCAAATATGCTTCTTTCTTCGGAGGCGCCCTTCTAAATCACTAAATGTAATTATATGCTAGAAGTAGGAGCCTGGGGAGAGAAATTTTGAAGATGGAGGAGTTATTCTAGAGTTCTTTATTGTCATTAGGAATGGTAGTAAATTTTGGTTTTGGTTGGTGGAGTGGCAGAGGCATTTCCAGTGAGTTGCAGCCAAGACTCCATAGACTTGCACCCAACAGTGACTGTAGAGCGTGTGATATGTGGAGCCAAGAGGCCTCAGTCTGGTCCATCCTTTTAAGAAGACTACTCCTTAGAGAGAGACCTCGGAGTGGTAAGAATTTATGCAATCGCGCTACATTCTATTGACCTATACAATGTTGAAGACAGACAAGGGTGGCATCTGGAAAAAATTAGTGTTTTCCGGTGAAATCCTTGTTCTTGGAAATCACTAAAGGTACCTTTGTTTTGCCTCCCACTTCACTAAAACTTTTTGGAATAGTTAGGTCCCTAAGAAGTGGGAAGTCTTCATTTGATACCTTACTCTTGGAGGGCTGAATACTACGGACAGAGTTCAGAAAGTGAATCCCTCTACTGCCCTCAGCTCGCATTGGTATTCTTTGTGCAAGAGGAGTCCGGAGAACAACAGCTATTGTTTTGTCACTGCACCTTCTCTAGCTCCCTGTGGAACAAAATTGTTGAGGTCTTAGATTTGAGCTTGGTGCAAAATGGATCTGTCAAGGCCTTCTCTTTTCAGATCTTTTGTTGCCTCTCCTTTGAGGTGCAGAAGCGTATTTTGTGGATAAACATGTCTATAACTTTGTTGTGGATAGTTTGGTTAGAAAGAAATAGGATAGTTTTCAAAGAGAAGGAGAAATCCATGAAGCTCTTTTGGGATGATTTCATGTTCTTTTTGTCTTTTGGACTCTTAATATTAAAGAGTTTTGTAATTACTGTCCTAGTAAGCTTTTCATTAGTTGGAGATTCTGTTAGGCCACTGATGATGATATAATACGCGAGGAAGGGTAAAAAGAGCAATCTAGCCCTGGCAAGTTAGTTATGTAGGGGGGGGGGACCATATGTGGGTAGTATATACTGTCCTTGTCTGTGAGAAGGTTCTTTTTATGCTTTTTGTAAATAGTGCTTAGTAGCTTAGAAAGGTAGGAGAGGTTACTGACCCTCTTGAATTGGCCGGGAGTTTTGTATTTCCTTGAAGGAACTTCTTCTCTTGAATATCAACAATAGTGAGGAAACCTCACATATTCATGTTGTAACTCCTTGATTATTTTCTTTATGGCCTCTTTTTCTAATAAAAATTGACTAAAATTTCAAAAACGTTTTTGATTTAAAGTGATTCAGTTTAATTTTAGAATATAAATACCATTTTTAGTTTTAATGAAAGTAATGAAATAAATAAAATATAAGCTATCATTATTAGGGATAAGTTTGGAATTTTAAAATCATATAAAGAGTAAATATCTCCGAAAATAATTTTCAACTATCCCACCTTTTAATATAGTAAAGATAAAGATCTGTTCAATAATTGTCTGCTAACACGTGCCCAACAAGTATCAGACTTGTATTCACTTTGTTCGACTAATGATTTTCAAAGAATCTACTTGTTCTTTTCCTATGAAAGAAGCTCCTTCACAACCGGTCATCAACATTTTAAACCTGATCAATTTGAAGATTAGTCTTTCTAAACATGTTTAAGTGGGCGAACGATGGAGATTGCGATTCAGGATTCTTTCACAGATTAGCGAGTGGCAGGAGAAGCAAGAACTTTATCGGTTCTTTGGTGAATGACGAGGGGAAACAATCAAAGGGGAGAGGGAGGTGGAAGAAGAGATCCTATCCTTCTTTTTCTAAGCTTTATGCTCCCCAAGTGTGCCCTAAACCTTTTGTAGATGGCTTGGACTGGAGTACCATATCTGAGAGGATAAGACTTTCCTGGACTCTACTTTTTCCTAGGAGGAGATAAGAAAGATTGTATTTGAAAGTGATAGAAACAAAGTCCCTAGTCCTGATAGTTTTTCGATGGCTTTTTTTTCAAAATAGCTGGGAGGTAGTCAAAGAGGATTTGGAAAGAGTGTTCAAGGAGTTCTTTGAAAAGGGCATCTTGGATTCCATTCGGAACGAAACCTTTATTTGTCTTATCCCTAATAAGGAAAGGGCAAATAAGGTTAAGAACTTCAGGCCCATTAGTTTGATCACAAGTACTAACAAAATCATAGCCCAAGTTTTAGCGAGCAGGCTTAGTGAAGGGAAGGCAAATCCTTGATCAAACCCTGATAGCAAATGAGGCCATGGAGGATTATCAAGGTAGGGGTCGGGAAAGAGTTATTTTTAAGACTTCGAGAAAGCTTATGATCATGGGGATTGAGATTTCTTGGATAAGGTCCTTGAGAAGAAAGACTTTGGTTATAAATGGAGATCGTGGATTTGGAGTAGTGTCAGGTCGGTTCAATACTCTATCCTCATCAATGGTAAGCCAAGGGGGAAGATTAGAGCCACGAGAGGTCCAAGGCAAGGCGACCCCCTTCCCCTTTTCTCTTTCTTTTGACTATGGACTCCCTTAGTAGGATGGTCTCCAGAAGCTTGGAAGGTGGTATCATTTAGGGTTTCAAGGTAGGGAAGGAGAAAGTGGCCCTTTCTCATCTTCAATTCACTGATGATACTATTTTCTTTTGCTTGGGAAAGGAGGACTCATTTCTCATCTTGAACCATATTCTCAGATTTTTTTGAGGCTTTGTTAGGACTTAAAATCAAAAGGGGAAAATGCCAAATTTTGGGATTGAATTGTGAGGAAGGCAAATTAAAAAGATGGGCTTCTTTGGTTGGATGTGAGGTTGGAGCCTTCCTTTCTTCTTATTCAGGACTCCTTCTTGGTCACAATCCAAAATCTATCACCTTTTGGAACCCAATCATTGATAAGGTTCGAAAGAGACTCGCTTCTTGGAAGAGAAGCTTCTTCTCTAAAGGGGGTAGGGTGACTCTTATTCGTTCAGTTCTCAGCGGTATTCTTAATTACTTCTTATCTCTTTTCAAAGCTCCTATATCGATTTATAATGTTCTAGAGAAGTTCATGAGAGACTTTTTATGGGAAGGGGTTGAAGAAGGGAAAGAGGCTCACTTAGTGAGTTGGGAGACAGTTGGAAAACCTATGAGCTTGGTGGGTTGGAGTTGGGCAATTTGAGAACTTGTAACAAAGCCTTGCTTGCTAAGTGGCTTTGGCGATTCCACCTTGAATCTGATTCTCTTTGGGTTTGGATTATTGTGAGTAAATACGGGCAACATCCCTTCAAGTGGTTATTGCTATCGGGTGGGATTAAAGAAACCTTCAGGAATCCCTGGAAAGACATTTCTTTGGAGATTCCCTCCTTTTCTTCCTTAGTCCAATGCACAACGGGTGATGAGAGAGACATTTACGTCTGGGAGGACTTATGGATGGGGGATCGTTCCCTCTACTCCTTGTTTCTGCGTTTATATCACGTATCTTCCATGAAAAATCTCACTGCTTTGTTTTCCTTGGGCTTTCATCGTCTGTTATTTGATACAGAAACCATGGACATTTTGGCTCTCCTATCTTTGTTAGAGGGGTTTAGCCTTAGACCGGATAGGAGGGATGTTCTCCCAACCCCTAGGAGAGCTTTTCTTGCAGCTTGTTCTTTCAATTTTTGATAAATCTCTCCTCGGTTGGAGAGTCTGTTTTTTCGTGTTTGTGGAAGGTTAAAGTTCCAAAAAAAGTTTTGTTCTTCGTTTGGCAGGTCATCCTGGGTTGTGTTAACACTTTTGAGAGGCTATGGAGAGTGATGCCCTAAGTGGTTGGCTCTTTTTGTTGCATTCTTTGTCAGAAGGCAGAGGAAGATCTTGATCATCTGTTGTGGGGTTGTGATTTTGCTCGTTCAGTCTGGAGCCTCTTTTTTGAGGTTTTTGAGTTTCAAATTGTTGGCCAGTGTCGTTTCAGGGAGATGATCGAGAAGTTCCTCCTCCATCTGCCGTTTCGGGAGAAGGGAAGGTTTTTGTGGCATGCTGGTGTTTGTGCTATATTCTTTGGGGTTTATGGGGGGAGAAGAATAATAGAATTTTTAGAGGGACCGAGAGACTTCCTTGTGAGGTTTGGGCTAATACTAGATTTTCCGTATCTTTATAGGCCTCGGTCTATGGTCTCTAGGGCTTTTTGTAATTACCCGTTAGGTCTTATTTTGATTGATTGGAAACCCTTTTTGTAGTTGGGTTCCTTTTCTTTGGGGCTTGTATTTTTGGATGCCCTTGTATTCTTTCAATTTTTCTCAATGAAAGTATGGTACTTTATCAAAAAAAAAAAACATATTTATTTGTAGTAACTTGGATTAGAGAGATACTTCTTGTTTTCCTTTTGCTTTTTTTTTTTTTTGGGTATTTATATAAATTACGGAATTATTGATCCATTTATCTTAATAGGTTGATGTTGCAATTATTGAAGTTGGTCTTGGGGGAATGTACGATTCAACAAATGTGGTATGCTCTGCCTATTAGACTAGGTTTATTCAGAAAGCTTTTGAGGTTGAAGACTGTAGCAATTATGTTGTAGAAATGAAATCTTAAGATTAATAAAAATTGATCGATTAATTGGTGGTTATTGTGCAGATCGAAGAACCTGTAGTCTGTGGCATCACTTCACTTGGGATGGACCACATGGAGACATTAGGCATATCTTTTTCTTACTTGTCATTAAGTTTTTCTACCTTTAGTTTTCTAGGTTTAAAATTCTTTCATGTTCAATTTACATGTAGTATGAATGCTTGAAACAAATTTGTTATAAATCTGGTTTGAGCATGCATATGTGAAACAAAAAATCAATTACCTTCGAATTTAGGGTTGGTTGCTTAAACCAGATTTTGACAGTGACACATGTTCCAGGAGACTCGCTTGGGATGATTGCTTCGCACAAGGCTGGAATTCTCAAGGTACAGTGTCAACGTAAGCAGCAATGGCAACTAGATGATTTTTTATTTTGTTCTAAATATGACCACCCAGGGCAGTATTCTACTCTGATTTTAGAATCGCAGTTTTGAAGAATAAAATGCCAGCAATATTGCACCAAGTGTTATGCATGACTGTTGCTTATTTTTCTTTAGTGGATTAGTGTAAATATGTCAATCATTGCAATATTTCTACTTTGAGTATTCAAAATTGCAGTTTTAAAGAAATATATACAAATATATTTTGCACCATGCCTGATTTTCACTCATATTCTGAGTCAGCTTCACATCTTGTATCCATGTAAAGCCTCAAGTTCCTGCATTCACAGTACCACAGCTTCCAGAAGCAATGGACGTTATCCAGAAGAAGGCACGTGAGTTGATGGTAATTTCCTTCCTCCCTCGAGAAGATTAGATGCAACTCAAGCTATCTTTGGTTTATAAACATTGTTTCTCGAGTTTGCATGTTAATACTTGTGAACTTTGAATGAAATCCTGAAGTGGATTTCTTTTTCAACGAGATTTTGGAGCAAGCAATTGAGCAGTTAAATACTTGTAGAGCTTTCTTTTAAAAAGTTTAAGAATCTGGTAGTTAAGAGTTTTGATGCATGTTTAACAGTGATAAAAGCCCCGCATCAATGTGTGTTGCTATTAATAAAGCCTGGACGTATTGATCAGCATCTTATTGAATTTCTTTTTGGTTTTACCAGAAGAAAGTCCTCTAGGTTAATGCTTGTGGTGTTCTCCTTTCACTTTACTGGGTTCTACTTTGCTCTCTGGTTCTTGTTGTTGTATGAGGTACAAGTTATTTTATAATTATGCTTGATCTTCCATGCACAGAAATTGGATATCTTTAATGTGTTTTTTTTTTTTTTTTTTTTTTTTGACAATGTATATCTTTTATACCTCTTTGGCATCCCCTTATACTTTTGTATTTCTTTTATTTAATGAAATCATTTCCTTATCCCTAAAAAACAAATGAAGCCCAAACGTAGCTGAAGAGAATTTCATAGAGATGGGCTAAAATTGTTCTTGCAGTAGTATAAGTTCAGCTCTTAATATTATGAAGTATTAATAGAAATATCTAGAATAGCAAATGTACACATTTTATGTGGGGATATAAAAACTTATAATACGGAACTTCACTGGACATTGACATATGCTTACTGCTTGCAGATCCCATTGGAGGTAGCTGAACCTCTTGACGATAAAAAGATGGATGGATTGAAGCTTGGCATGTCTGGTGATCATCAGTTAGTTAATTCTGGTCTTGCTGTTTCCCTTTGTAAATGTTGGCTTCAGAGGACCGGAAACTGGGAAAAGATATTCCAAAATGTTGGTCTAATCTTCATATTTTACTTTATGCTTTACATGACGCTTCTGTTGATGGTTTCTTTCTTGAGTTGTGGTCGTGGCATTTAGGAAATGGGAGCATATAATAACTGGAAGTGTTAGGTTGATTGGTCTGTTCTTCCCCTGTCCCTGTTGACATGTATGTTGTATGTGCTTCTCTTGTACATGCATCCCCATGGATCAAAATGAAATTTTGTATGATATTATAAACGTTTTATCATTTATGTGATAACTAAAGGATTTTGTGTCTTAATCAAAAGGGAGTTAATCTTTTCCCTAATCTGCAGCAATCTTCTTTATTCTTTTTTTTTTCTCCTTCTGCTTCTTATTATTTTTATTTTACAATTTATGTTTTAAAACATAGATATTTTAAACCTTTTGACTATCTCTTTCTTATTACTATTTTTTTCTTCTGCTTTTTATTATTTATTATTTTTATTTTAAATTTTATATTTTAAACCTTTTGACTATCTCCGTCTTGTGCAAAAATCAGGGTTTCAAAGTGGCCAAAATACCAGATGCATTTCTTAGAGGTCTTTCAACTGCAAATCTTTCAGGCAGAGCACAGATAGTTTACAATTGTTATGCATCATCACTGAATTCGACAACACAGCCTGAAAACTCAAATGAGGCTTTAGTATTCTATTTGGATGGAGCTCATAGTCCAGAAAGCATGGAGGCTTGTGCTAACTGGTTCTGTAGCGTTGTGAAAGGAAAACATAAGTCGTTACATTGTTTTAGGGGTAAAAATATGAACAGTGATTCAGGAAATGGTCACCCTGTAAAAGTCCTGCAGGAAGCTGAGTCCACAAAGATATCAAAGCAGGTAATTTCCAAAATTAACATTATAGTTTGGCATTCAACGTTTTCTTTTCAGTGTTACTAATGAATCCCTTCCATTCCTGCTTAGATTTGGATGATGTAAAATCAAAGTTACTTTTCGTGCCTTGTAGATTCTCCTATTCAATTGCATGGAAGTGAGGGACCCTCAAATCTTACTTCCACGACTTGTGAATACATGCGCTTCCTCAGGTATTATGCTTGATGCCCTTGTCTTCTTTTTTTTTTAGAAAATTATTTTTTAATGAAAATATAAATATCTGTAATAATGTAATATTATATTGCAAAGAGGGAGTAAAAAAGGAGAGGATGCAGAGGCCACCTTCCGTCCTAGCTAAAGAAGTTACAAATATCTTGAATTGGCTTGGTTTGGAGCCTTTTTTGTACAGTAGATTTTGCTTGGCTTGTTTTGTTGGGCTGTTTTTTTTAAGCCCTCATGTGTTCTTACATTTTTCTCAATAAATTTTTTATTAAGAAAAAATGAGAAAGGTTCCTTTTTAGTCCTTGAGGCTTGGGTGGTCAGCAAAATCTTATACTTTTGTCCCTACAGATTAGAAACTATTTCATTTCAGTCCATGGATGTTCGATTTCCATAACTACTTAACAAATATGTAACTACTTAACAGATATGTGACTTGATGTTTTAAAATTTAATATTATGTGAGTTTTCTTAAATTTAAAAAAAAAAACCAAAAATCTTCTTTCCGTTAAGGTTTGGCTTTTTCGAGGTGGCGCGCGGTGGTGGCTAAGGAGGAGGGTTGTCGGAGCTGGGGGAATGGGAAGGGGCAGAGGGAGGGTGGGGGCAGAGGGGTAGAGAGGAGAGAGAGGGAGGGTTTCTTAATTTTTATATTTTTTTTATTATTCAAACATTTTTGAACTTGCTCGGTTAGCCATTTTAATAATAAAGTATGGCAGGTTCCATGTCTATTAAGTTGTAACTTTCAAGGACTAAAATGGATTCTTTTCTAGACTAAAATGGATTATTTTCTAAATTTTAGGAACAAAAGTGTGAGATTTTGGAACCTGGGACTAAACTGACCTATTAGTATTACCCAAACCTTAGAGACCAAAATATAATTTTTCCAAAAACAGAAACTAGCAACATTAGAGGACTTTGGATATGAGAAGCTAAGGTCCCGTTTGATAACCATTTGGTTTTTGGCTTTTGAAAATTAGGCTTGTTTTCTCCCAATTTTCTTGTAATGGTTTTCATCTTTGTGAAGGACACATCTGAATTCTTAGCCAAATTCTAAAAACAAAAACAAGTTTTTGGAAACTACTTTTTTTAGTTTTCAAAACTTGACTTGGTTTTTGAAAACAAGGGAAGAAGGTAGATAATAAAACAAAGAAACTTGTTGGTGGAACTAGTGTCGACAAACTTAATTTTCAAAAATCAAATGGTTATCAAACGGGACAAATGTTATTCGGTTTCTCTCAGCTAAATAACCCACAAATAGCAGCAATAATCACAATCCAATTCTTTTTCCTTCCACATTGGTGACCTCTACCTTGAGCCATAATATCCTCCACATTTGGGTGAATAGGCTTGATTGAAATCTTCACACAAGGATTGAAGTAAAAAATTTTAATGTCGAGGATCTATGTCACATGGTGTCTTGCTTAGGAGAGAGGTCCATGGTGATTTTTAGGAAGCTGCTGATACAATTTTAGCATGCTGATCCGTTTGTATATGCATAAAAATGGTGGTTGTGAAGTAGTTTTCATTTTCAGCAGCACAATTTAAAATCTTAGTAATTATTGAAGGTGTTTTTTGTTTGTTCATTATAAGTGGAAAAGAGGTTAGTGGAGATGCTTTCATTGATCTACCTTCCAAAACATATTTTGCATGGTTTTAAGATTTGGAATTCCATTTTTCTGACTTCAGTCTTTTATCTATAGGTGTTCATTTTTCAAAAGCCCTTTTTGTCCCTACCATGTCAACATATAGCAAAGTTTCTTCTGGTAATTCAGTAAGTTCATCAGATATTATAAGCAAGGACTTGTCATGGCAATTCAACCTCCAGAGACTCTGGGAGAAGATTATGCATGGGAAGGGTATTATTTCTTCTCTTTGTCTTCACGTCTTCACAAGTGTACTAATTGATAATATTATGTTAGTTCTTTGTCCATTCTTCATATGCTGCAGTCATGACTGTCATGCATGGTCCACGGAAGTTGTGAATGTTTGTATTCTATCCAATTTGGCTGTAGCTTAAATAGATTTTTGGAAAATAATGGTGATTAAATATAATTACTTTGAATTAGCTATGATCATCGGTCGATTGGCATTGGTTTTGGACTCAAACCGATGCCAACCATCGACATGTTGGTTTCCGATGGCCAGTTTTCGTCGGTTTGGAAAAAATTCATTACGCCGACCGACCGACCACACTAGCAGCGTCGGTTATGGTCGGTTTCAAGAATCCAACGAAGTGAATGAAGAAGATAAAAAATGTTTCAAGAATTTGATGAAGTGAATGAAGAAGAAGATAAAAAAGGAAAGAAAAAAAAGAAGTAAGAAGAAGATGAAAAAAAGGACCGAAAAAAAGAAATAAGAAGAAGAAAGAAAAACGGAAGGAGAAAAAGAAAATAAAGAAGAAGAAAGAATTACAGAGAAGAATGAGGGATAAATGGCGGAAAATGAAGGGATAAATGGAGGAAAATGAAGGGAAATGAGAGATGAAGAAAATAGAAAAAGAATAAAAATAAAAGTTCTTTATTTTTATTTTTTAAATAAGATGGTCTTCCCAAGGTTGTAGGCAGCACATTAATGCTGCCTGCAGTGCCTTGCCAGACACGCTACCGCTTTTTTTTTTCTTTCTTTTTTTTTTTTAATTTTTAATTTTTAATTTTTAATTTTATTATTTTTATTATTTTTTTAATTTTTAATGTCGGTCGGTTCAATTGGTTCTCGTTGTATAAGGCGAGCTGTAAAACCGACCTCGACCAAAAATATAAAAAAACCAACCAACCGACGTCGGTTTGGTCGGCTCGGTTTTTCGGCTTTTTTTGTTCACCCCTACTTTGAATTCTTTCTTTCTGTGGAATATTATATATTATGACGGTACAATAGTTTTTGAAATATTAATAACCAATGTTAGGTACTATTGATGTAAAGAAGCTACTAAACCGTTAGTTCTCCACATGAAATAAACCGTTGATTAAGCAGTAAGTTTTAGATTATAGAGACCAGTGATTATCCTTGCATTTTCATGTGCGTCCAAGCTTTAAAATTATTTATTTATTTGAAATAAACCTTGAATTTAAGAATGAAAAATGTGGAAGTTATCTGTACTGATTGCATTAGTACCACAATGGGAAAGAATTACTGACTTATCTTCGAGAGGCTTGGACTCTCCTTGAGAACACTTTACAGCAAGCAAATCTCTTTAAGTGTGTTAGAATACCTTAGCTCCCCTGCTTAACTCCTTAAACATTCACTGCCCTCACGTAACAGAATGCTACTGTATATGTTACTACAAAATTACGCCCCCCAATGTACATGCACAAAAGGCTCCCTCCCAAATGACAAAATAACTAACTTCGTTGAAGGTCTTTTTAGATGGAAAACCAAGCTTTCATTTAAAAAAAAAAAAAATGAAAGAATACAAAATGCATGAAAGTTCGCACTACAAAAGGAGGCAAGCCAACTGAACTATTATACAAAAAAAAGGGGTTCCAATCCAAATTTATAAGACCTGATAGATGATTACGAAAATCCTTGAAGAACGATGCCCAAAGGGAAGCACTAAACTTGTAAGAGACCAAACCTCTTCCATGATCTCTTAGTCCTAAAATTTCTATAATTGCTCTCGATCTGAATTCGAATGGCCTATGAAATAGGGAAACAAACTAGCTTGCTACAAGATCCAACCCTTATCACAAAACGATGAAAGCACCTCCTCCATCGTAGAACAACACTCTATTTTGTGCCAAAAAAAACTCCAAGCAACTCCTAAAAGCAATCCTAGACTAAGCGTGATGATTCAGCAAAGCAATGGTGTGCTTGGTAATAGGCCTTTTTGAAGGTTTTGCATTGCTATGAAAAAGGTGCAACTCACAGGCAAATTAATTATCCTGAATTCCCTAGAACAACATTTATATGTGATGATGCAGCAAAATAGTGGTTCCTGTTACTCAAATTATTCCACATTAGAAATTCGTTTGACATTTTTTATGGATAGACGCCATTGTAAGGGTGTTGATAGTTTAAAGGCTAAATTCATGATGGCTTTCTTTTTGTAACAGGTGGTTCTGATAATATATGAGTTAACCTAGCTTCTGATTTATGGTTTATTGTTTTATTTAAACCTTGATCAAACATGGTTGTCATCTCATCTGCTTGTGCAGAATCAGATGCTATATTTGACAAGGATCTTAAGCTAGACAGCGAGCAGGCTTTGCCTCTGTATGAGAATTCACACTCAAGTCTTTCGGATAACAACTTCAGTGGCAGTGCAGTGGTGCCCTCATTGCCATTGGCGATAAAAGGGCTGAGAGATTGCGTTAGAGAATCCCCATCCGTTAGACTACAGGTTAGATATTTCACTGTATGCTATATTAAATCTCACTCTGATAATGATGGTGAAATTTCAGTTTCTTAGGTCCCGTTTGATAACCATTTGGTTTTTTGTTTTTAGTTTTTGAAAATTAAGCTTAAAAATACTACTCCCACCATTAAGTTCCTTGCTTTTGTTACTTACCTTGTTTCTATGTTCTCAAAAACCAAGTCAAATTTTGAAAACTAAAAAAAATAGTTTTCAAAAACTTGTTTTTGTTTTTGAAATTTGGCTATTTCAAATGTGCCCTCAACCAAGATGAAAACCATGGTAAAGGAAATTCATAGAAAACATGCTTAATTTTCAAAAACCAAAAACCAAAAACCAAATGGTTATCAAACGGGGGCTTAATATCTTTTTTTTTTTTAACTCTTCTAAATAAATTTGAAGAACAACTAAAAGGTGCAAACAAGAAACAAACTTTTCATTGACAGGTGAAATGTGGGATTAGTCAGTGTGATAGTATCAAAGTCGTTTTTGTTTTTGTTTTTGTTTTTTTTTTGTATAATATCGGCATTCGAGGTATGAATTTCTGCACCTTGCTCCATGATCAACTTATGCTTTGTGCTTGGTTGAGTTCTTCAGAATTTTGTATCTCATGCAGTTCATCACTGAGTTGTTTTCTAGAATTCAAAAGGGAAAAAATCTTGAAATTTAGCTGTCGTTTACTCGAGCAAATTTTGTGATGGATTCAGGTTCTTGTCACTGGATCACTTCATCTGGTAGGAGATGTGCTAAAGCTATTAAAAAGGTGATGTTATATCAACTCATCTGGTCTCCCCATTGTTAGGGAGGTGGAATTTCAAACTTCCAAGGATCTGCCTGTCTGTTGGGTTGCTTTAAAACTTCTTTTGTTCAATCACTTTTCATTGCTATCATCTCACATTTCATTATTTTTCATTCAATTCGTGCCTCAATAAATTAATGATGCTATTTTTTTTTGAGTTACTTTCTGGTAGTATCTTTGGTACTCATTCAGTGGTGCTAGAAATTTCATGGAAAAGGAGAACTTTCCTTTCTTTCAATATACCAATCATTGTGATTTTGCTAATATATTCTTTATTTGTCCAATAACTTTTGGTGTTTGTGACTGTAATATTCTTTAATCCTTTTAAAGTGGCTTCGCCTTGCTTTTAATACTGCAAATCTCAATCTCTCTCTCGTGTTTTGTTGGAAGATTTAGATTTTCACCCCACATTTTCTCGTTAAAAAAATCGTCTTTTTAGTATTTCAATTTTTATCTTCAAATTAAAATTTCAGCTCTCCTCCAAAAAAGGAAAAAAAAAAAAATCAAAACTCAAATCTAGAAATTTGAAATTATATTAGGGAATTGAGTATCAAAATTCTTAATTTTGAACTTTCAAATTTAATTTCGGTTATAGATTTTGTATAAAGGTGTTTTCATTTGTAGAATTGTTCTGGATAGTTATGGATTATTTTTATGATGCTATTTCGATTGCCTTTGCCTTTTTTTTTTTGGGGGGGGGGGGGGGGGGGTAAGAGGATCATTTGATTGCTTGCCTTTTCAACCTGTTTGACACATGGTTATAATATGATGGTAAAAGAAGAACTAGGAGAACACAATGAGATGCTCTAAACTCATCTTTGAACTCTAGTTTTTTTTTTTGGGTTGCTTCTATGCTTTTACCATGAAAAAAGGAACACAGAGAAGACAGAATAGAGGTACAACGTAAAGTATTCCTTGTCAATGGGAAAAAAAATCGGTTTAGATAGATAGACAAAAAAACCGATTGAAAAATAGCCACGTGTGCCACTCACATGATCATAATTGTGCTCCAAAGTTTCGATTTTACTTTCACTAGGAAATTAAAAAATAAAGGGAAGTGTATCTGAATAAATCTCTCTACAAATACAATTTTAATTCATTTAAATTTGAAATCTAAGGTCTCGTTTGATAACTATTTTGTTTTTTGTTTTTGAAAATTAAGCTTATAAACACTACTTCCACTCACAATTTTCTTTGTTTTGTTATCTATAACATTCCCATGTTTTCAAAAATCAAGCCAAATTTTGAAAATGGTGTAGCCGATTACTAAATATTAACTAGACTGAATGATACCTTTTATTAATGAAGCTCCAGCCTTTAAATAGGCATGAGAGCTAACTAAAAGTGGTTACAAGGCACATGCCGATCACATGAGGGACTAACATAATAACTAAATGATTAATACATATGAAAGGCTACACCAAACATCCCTACCCACAAAAAATAACTCGTCCTCGAGTTAATCTGCTAGGACAAATTCAACCGAAGGGCTGAAAGCGTACAAATCAACAATATTAAACGTAGGATTAATGTTATATTCGTCAGGGAGTTCGATTCTGTAGACGTTATCTCCAAATTTGTCCACTATTGGAAATGGTCCGAGTTTTCTCTTCTTGAGTTTGTTATAAGTTCCAGCTGGAAATCTACTCTTCCTTAGATGGATCATAACTAGATCTCCAATGTCAAACTCTTTGAATCTCCTCTTTTTGTCTGCTGCCTCCTTGTATTTTGCTGTTTGTTTTTCGATGTGGTCATGAACTTGGTTGTGCAACTCCCTAATTGTGGCCGCCATCTCTTCAGCTTCAATGCTAAGGTCAACCGAGGAAGGAATATGTGTTAGGTCTAATGTTAATCTAGGAATTTTAGTATAAACAATTTCAAATGGAGACTTCCCTATTGTCCTGTTTTTCATGTGGTTGTAGGCAAATTTGGCTTGAGCCAAGGACATGTCCCACTGTGTTTCGGTTTCTCTCCACTTAGACATCTTATCAAGTTGCCCAATGTTCAGTTTGGCACTTGTGTTTGTCCATCCGTTTGAGGATGGCTCATGGTGCTATATTTGAGAGTTGTATCAAATTTTTTCCAAAGTGTTTTCCAGAAGTGGCTTAAAAACTTCACATCTCGATCGGAAACAATTGTCTTTGGTATACCATGAAGCTGAACTATCTCTTTGAAGAATAGATTAGCAATGTAAATAGCATCTGATGTCTTCTTACATGCTAAGAAGTGAGCCATCTTGCTATATCGATCCACCACTACAAACACTGAATCAAAATCGCGCTGTGTTCTAGGGAGGCCAAGGATGAAATCCATCGAAAGGTCCTCCCAAATGTTTTCTGGTATGGGGAGGGGCGTGTAAAGGCTAGTGTTCTGAGCATGTCCTTTAAAGGTTTGACAAATATAACAACGAGCAACATAATTAGTGACATCTTTTTTTAGTTGTGGCCAAAAGTATTGCGTTTCCAGGATATTCAAAGCTTTATCTTGACCAAAATGTCCTACTAATCCCCCAACATGAGCATCTCTTATTAAGGCCTCTCTTAAGGATGAATGTGGTATGCAAAGGACATTATCTTTAAAGAGAAATCTGTCAACAATGTGGAAACTTTCGGCGGGTTGATGGTCCAAACATTGTCTCCAAACTGTGCCAAAATCCTTATCTTCACCGTATGCGTCTGGGAGGTGATCCATAGCTATGATCTCCCCTTTTAGAATGGTTAAAAGACTTTCCTTTCGGCTTAAAGCATCTGCCACTTTGTTAGTAATACCAGAAGTGTGCTTGATAACAAAATCAAATCTTTGAAGAAATGACAACCACCTAGAATGCATCCTACTAATGGATTTTTGAGAGTGCACAAATTTTAGGGAAAAATGATCAGTAAAGAGCACAAATTCCTTACTTAATAAATAATGTTCCCATTGTTTTAAGGCTCTTACTAAAGAATACAATTCTTGTTCATAAGTTGACCACTTTTGTCTTGAAGGGCTTAATTTCTCACTGAAGAATTCAATTGGATGAGAGTTTTGAGATAGAACAACCCCTATTCCTATGCCTGTAGCATCTATAGCCACCTCAAAGGGAATGTCGAAGTTCGGTAGAGTTAGAACAGGGCTACTAGTGAGTTTCTCTTTAATTGTCTGGAAGCTTTGTAGTTGACTTTGTCCCCAAAGGAACTGTCCCTTTTTTAAACAATTGGTTAGAGTAGGTGCTGAAATGTTTTATAAATTTCCTACAGAGGATGCTAAGCCTAGGAAACTTTGTAATTCTTTAATGGATTTCGGTTCTACCCATTCCTTGATAGCTTTGATTTTAGTAGGATCCATTCTTATCTTGTTATGCCCGATTATGTAGCCTAAAAATGAAATTTCGTGTGTTGCAAATAAGCATTTTTAAAGGTTTATAACCAAAACATGTTTCTGTAATGTTGAGAATAAGGTCCTAACATGCTCTAAATGATCTTCCAGATTTCGGCTATATATGAGCATATCATCAAAATATACCACAATGAATTTATTTATAAATGGAAGTAATACCTGGTTCATAAGTCTCATGAAGGTACTTGGGGCATTTGATAATCCAAATGGCATACAAGCCACTCAAAGAGACCTTCATTAGTTTTGAACGCAGTTTTCCATTCATCTCCCGGTCGTATTCTTATTTGATGATGTCCACTCTTCAAGTCAACTTTTGAGAAAATTGTGGCGCCTCCTAGTTGGTCCAGAAGGTCACTAATTCGAGGAATAGGGAATCAGTATTTGACAGTGATTTTGTTGATTGCTTGACTTTCCACACACATCCACCAAGTGCCTTCGTTTTTGGGAGTTAGGAGAGCTGGAACCGCACATGGACTAAGGCTTGGCTTGATGTGGCCCTTGTCCAGAAGTTCTTGCACTTGATCATGTAGGATTTATACTCAGTAGGACTCATTTTGTAGTGAGAGAGATTGGGAAGTGTTGTCCCTGGTAGGAGATCGATGGAATGTTGTATGTCTCTCAAAGGGAGAAGTTCATTCGGATTATCAACAATATTCTTGTATTCTTGAAGTAAATTTTGTACCTCACTTGGAGCAGTGATGTTAGAATCAGAGTTATCAAAATTTTGAATAACTAAACCAATAATAGGTAATTGTTTTTCATAAAGAAAAGTTTTCCCTGAAGATAAGGTGAAAAGTTGACCTTTCTTGGCTGTGTTGTTGGCATTTGCTATCTGTTTTGCTGGATTTAATGGTAGAAGAACTATTTTCTTGCCCATCCATAGGAATTCATAGGTGTTGTCTCTTCCTTTGTGTGTTGCTTGAACGTCATATTGCCACAGTCGACCCAACAATATGTGACATGCATCCATATCTTGAACATCACATATGATTTGATCCTTATAGCTTGCTCCAATTGCTAAAGGAATGGTACTTGTATGGGTTACTTGAGCTTCTCCTCCTTTCTTGATCCAACTAACTTTGTAGGGTGCTGGATGTGGATGCAAGGGTAGATTTAAAGTGGCTACTAGCTTGCTGTCCACAATATTTTCTGTGCTTCCACTATCAATAATTATGTTGCAAATTTTCCCTTTGATAGTGCATCGTGTTTTGAATAGGGTGTGTCTTTGATAACTTGGATCAGTTTTTGGAGCTAGCAAAAGTCTTTGAATGACTAAGGATATCGGTTCTCCTTCGTCTGGTTCAAGAAAATCTGTGTTTTCTTCTGAGTCAGTATCGTCTCTTTCTTCTTGGAATTCCACATTATCCGCAATAGCCAATGTTTTCCTTTGCGGACATTCGTTTGATAGGTGACCAGTCTGGTTGCATCTAAAAAACTTTCCAAGTGTTGGTCTTGAATAAGCATTTGTGGTTCTTTTGATGGTTGAGTTCTCCGAGTTTTTGAAATCTTTGGCCACCCGCTGTCTATTTGTTTACCATTAAGGGCTGTTATCGAATTTTGCTGAGATTTTTCCCCCCATTGTAGCTTTGTTGATAGTAGTACTTGGTTCACCTGTTGCCCTTCTTGAATATTGTTTTTTTGTAACGCCCCAGGTTTTTATAAATTACTAACCTAGTGACATTACTAACTCATGACGAAACTAACCGAGTGCTCCAAAAATTTCGGCAGCATAACGACATACATAGGACTAACCCAAAATTTTTCAACCACCTGCTAGAACAAGAATAACACTTCTATAACATTTTCAACAACACCATCATACTACAAACGTCATACGAGTCAGGTCTCGTATCAACGACTTCCTAACTAGAAAACACAACCTTAATAAAGCTTTCAACTTCAGTTTATCCGAAACAAACTCAATTATCATTAACTAAACGAGAAGATGAAGTTCATTAACACCAACACAACTAAAGCCTAGAGCTTCAAGAAGAATAAATTCAAAACTAAAACAAATAGGACAAACAGCTGTCCAACCAATGTAAGCAACATCTACCCTATCCAAGATGAAAATATAAAGGAAAAATAACGCTATCTAGCTATGGTCCTTCCTCATGCATCTCCTCTGCATCACCATGGTCAAGACAGTCCTCATAACCTCCATAATCTGGAAGTTGGGGGGAGAGAGGGGAGGGGGTCAGTACAACCGTGGTACTGGTAAGCAGCTCCTACCTAAAAAGCCACCAAACAACAACCAAGCAAACAACATGTTTTTCATGCGCAAACAACATACTTCTTAAAGCAGTAAACACAACAACATGCTCAAAAGCTAGTAAAATGAATGACTCTCCTAAGCCATAACTCATGCATCTCTCTATGCAAAACACTAACCACTCAAGCTCCATGAGCTCACTCAACACTCATGTTTAGCCCTCACATGGCTCTCCAAGACTAACCCTTCGAGCCGCATTGTCCCCTGACCATTTGTACCCAGGGCCACAATGCTCTCTACGGAGCTCGGCGTTCGACCCTTGACCATTTGTACCCAGGGCCTCGAACTGTGCATCGCCCCTTGGCCATTTGTACCCAAGGCACCTGATGACTTCCAACTCTCGTAGCCCTCACAAAGCTCTCCAAGACTGACCCTTCGAGTTGCACTGTCCCCTGACCATTTGTACCCAGGGACACAATGCTCTCTACGGAGCTCGGCGTTCGACCTTTGATAATTTGTACCCAAGGCCTCGAACTGTGCATCGCCCCTTGGCCATTTGTACCCAAGGTGCACCGATGACTTATCAACGTATTGGCCCTTTCCCAGGTGCCCAATACTTGCTTTCTAGACTCATCACACCGACCCTTGACCATTTGTATCCGAGGCCTCGATGATCCTCTTAAACCAATGGTGACATGTCACCCCTCGACCATTTGTACCTGAGGTGCACTGACATTCACCCAACTTGTCTTCCTTTCACATTTAGGTCCCTGGCCTCTTTCTCACAACTATCTAGAATGCATATGCCCTGCAACATGCTTATAGACTCATGTACTATGCCCACCAAGCATATACGATAGACTCATGTACTATGCCCACCAAGCATATACATACCACGCCAAACTACCTAGAATGCATATGCCCTGCATCATGCTTCTAGATTTACGTACTATGCACACCAAGCATTACATACAACAACAAGCTCCCACCTCATGCTTAACTCATGAATTCACAACAAAACCAACATGTTTTCAACCAAACATTACAACAACAACTCATACATTTCAGAATATACATATATATTCAAAGAGAAGCAAGAAGAAGTATACAAACAACGTGCATCATGCAATCAAACAGACTCAACAAATAGAACCTACTTACCAATAGCGCTTCTAAGCGATCCTAAACGATCAACAGAACCAATTGAAAAAGCCCAAAGAGATTGAACTACATGTAATGACTACTAGGGGTTAGGAATTGATTTAAAGCACCTAAAAGACTTGATAGAGGCAACGAAAAGGTGTTGGAATATACCGTTTCAGCGAGCGATTAACCTCGAACACGTGTTGTCCAACAAACAAAGAGACTTGAAACCACTTGTTTGGAGTCCCTAGACAATGGGTGTTCGAGTTTAAGGCCAAACAGATGATGGGTCACGAGATGAGATGATTTCAAGTCCAAGACGACACTGCACAACATTGGAAAATCAAGAAATCAAACTAAACACTTAATTCTAGTGCTGAACAAGAATGGGTAATCTTAATTTGCGATTAACTAGGCATAGTTAACGATGGAAGCTTACCAAAAGAGCCCGAACATGCCGGAACGAACCTTAAACCAACCTGCACGCGCCCAAACGATTAGTACTCAAACACCCTCGAACACAAGCTGGTCGGAAACGAGAGGAAGAAGGGGAAGTCGTGGCTTCTTGCGTAGGCCGATGGATCTTGGCTAGATTTGCTACACGCGCGAGAAGAATCGAACGTGAGGGAGACACCCACGGGGAAAAGAACACACGACCTTACCGCTCGAACCAAACAGCAACACTAGATGCGGCGCGAGGTGGAGAGACATGCGGGAAGCTGCCGGCGAAGAGAAATCAGGGGGAGATGGCGCTGACGCGAGAGACGGGCTTCACGGGTCTGCTGAGCGCGTGAGAAGAAAAACCAATTTCAGATTGGGGGGGGGGGTTGGCGGTAGAGTGAAGGAGAGGGACAAAGGAATTTTGCCTAGGGTTCTAATCTTTTTTTTTTTTTTTTTTTTTTTTAACCATATTCACCTAATTAACAACCCAATAAATAAAGGAGCGACTAGAGCTTAATAAATCAAATAAGGAAGCGAGGGAATTTAGAATAAAAATCTAGCAAATAAGGAAATTTTGGTTCCTTTGAACCCGAGAATAATATCAAAATTTAAAATCTCCAAAATTAGAGAATTAAAGATTTAATAAAATCTCCTTTCCCTAAATTCATGAAATTTAATTTATTGACTTAAGAGCTAGGCTTAATTTCTAGATACAAACTTTAGGGAATAGACCCAAATGATCTAGAATTAGCCCAATTTTATAACGCGGGGCGTTACACTTTTATAACAATTGGCTATTTGTTCTTCAATAGTTGTCGCTGCCGATATTGCTTCGTTAAGGTATTCTATTGGTTGCAATGAAATTTGTTCTTTGATATCATTCCTTAGTCCTCCCTTGTATCTTGCCACTAGATATTGTTGGCTTTCCCCCAGGTTTGTACGAGCACCAAGCCGATGAAATTCTTCTGTATACTCCATGACTGATCAACTTCCTTGGCGACAATTCTGATACTGATAGTACAAGATTTGTTCGAAATTCATTGGGAGGAATCTTTCCTTCATTAGCCTCTTCATTCGTTCCCATCTTCTTATTGGTTTTTCCCATAAGTCTCCACAAGCTTGAGCTCTACCCTTAAGTTTTAGTGCCACCAGCTTTACCTTTTTGTTGTCGGGTGTATTCATGTAACTAAAAAAATTTTCCACATGCCTTATCCATTCCAAGAAGCTTCAATCTCCATTTTTTTGCTATATGTTGAGATGTCAATTTTCATCTTGAAGTCATTTTCTTGCTGCTGGTATTGATATTTATGAGTTCTCTGTCTTTTTGTTTGTATTTCCAATAGCTCGTCTTCTTCCTCACTAGAACTATTGTCAATCCACTCTTGCTGTCTCCTATATAAAGGATTATTTTTAAAATTTTGATGTATTGTGCGGCGTTCTTGGTAAATTCTTGGAGCTAAATCCATTTCTTGGGCCATTCTTTGTTCCATGGGTTGTCTTTCTTGCCATTGTCTTGTCCTATTATCTTCCCCTTGATGATCTTGCTGAATTCTTCGCGTGTTTACTTGTGTTACTGGATTAGAACTTTGTTGTTCGGTTTTGCTGCCCATCTTCTCACAAATCATATCCAGAATTTTCTTGATCTCGCCCACATCATTCTTCAAGATTTTCATATCTTGTTCAACCGACAGCATGCATACGGTTGTTGCTCGTGGTGAGAGGACGATGGTAGGTTTTGCCTCTTTCCCAACCGAAGATGAATCTCCTACCACATTGGTCGAGACTCTCTTGGTTGTCATATTGGAAGCGCCCCAAAAATCTTGCGCTCTGATACCAAAATATAGTGTAGCCAATTACTAAATATTAACTAGACTGAATGGTACCTTTTATTAATGAAGCTCCAACCCTTAAATAGGCATGGGAGCTAACTAAAAGTGGTTACAAGGCATATGTCGATCACATGAGGGACTAGCATAATAACTAACTGATTAATACATATGAAAGGCTACACCAGAAAACAAAAAAAAAATGTAGTTTTCAAAAACTTGTTTTTGTTTTCAAATTTGGCTAAGAACTCAAATATCTACTTAACAAAAATGAAAACCATGGTAAGGAAATTGAGAGAAAACAAACATAATTTTCAAAAACCAAATGGTTATTAAACGGGACCTAAAATATTATCTTTAAACAATCTGTTTTACGTTGTGGGTAAAAAGATATCATTTCATCTTTTTATTAAAACGCATTGTGCTCCCTTTTCCATACAAGCACCTCATTATGGTCCTGAAGAAGAAAAGGATTGTTAGCCATTGGAGAGAAGCCAATTGCTGGGAGGCATTGATTTCGAAAGTACTGGGTGTTTGAAGTGAGAGATTTATGGGTTTCCAAGTTTCTAATTTGCATTTCTTACAACTTCTTCATGAAGATTCTACCATGGGTTAGAGCGGTAAACAACAGTAAGATCTGGTTTTCCAAACTTGTTGAAAACAGACTCCTGCTTAAACTGAGCAACAATCAAGCAAAAGGCGGCGATGATTTTGAGGACAACTAATTTAGGGTTTCACCGCATGAATTTCTCATAAGGACAACAATCATTTCATTTTCGGTTCAAGAAGGAGTCAGAAGTGTTGGGTTTTTATGCCTTAAAACTCGTAGAGAGTAAACTTAACATTTGACTGTTGGTTAATAAAGAATTATTTATTTCAATAAAGCGTTATTGATTACATATATGTTAATCTTGCATAAATAACCACAAATCCAATAAACAAAGAACCCCTGGCTATATTATGAATACTTGAATTTTATGTAGTGACATAAAAGTGGATCAAATTCAAGTAAATAGCCTAAACGATCTATAGTACAAGAATAGGACTGGGTACCGTATCCTAGGAACACTATTGATGCGACTCACTTTGTATTTAGTACAAACGATGTGATCCTAAATCGTTCATGTAGTGACATGTGAGTGAGGGCGTCCTATGCAATGAATTTGCATAAGATCGGACTGCGAGATAAGTCCTTTCACTTTATAACGCCGTTTACTGATGAAACTGACTATCTCATGTGATGATCTAGGTAACTCAATCTTAATCCTGAGCTAACTATGAACTCCTGTTTATTCGGGATTGTCCTTCGATTTGTCTGGGTGAGAGTGACCCGAGTTTGCCGACTCAATAAGCCTACCATTTTGGGATGAGACCGGGTAGATAGCTGGGAACATAGTTCTGCAAGACGGAATTTACTCCTACTCGTTTTAGGGATAGTAGGAAGGTTGTTCCCTTGTGCTGACTCGAGGACTTGAACAAGGGGTCCCACCCTCGCATTGGCCCAAGAGGGACTCGGTTTAATGGTAGAACCATAAACCAATTGTTCATTAGAGGATCGATGGGACTTAAGGAACAAGATGTAACTTTAGGGGTAAAACGGACATTTGACCCAACTCAAGTTACAAAAAACTTGTGAAGGATCGACTTACTAATCATGGTTATATCAAGTGGACATAAATATATCTACAATGAGGGGAGTGCAGCTACGGGCTATAGTGAAGTGTCCCCAGTAGCTAACGAATATTTGAATAACTAGGTTAATGAGTTTAGTTGGTTATTCTCAAATCGTTGGAGTCCATATCTGCAGGTCCATTAGGTCCCCTTGTTAGCTCATATAGGAATAAGCCTTAGAACAGTATGATGGGAGAGTTTGAATAGTTCAAATTCGGTTTAGGGAATTAATGCCGACAATATACGATATAGTCGACATTATGGTTTAATTTTGAATTTAACCATAATTTACAAGAGTTGAAAATATATTTAAATATGATTTTAAATATTGGACAGTGAATAGGGATTCATGTTCGAGAATTCTTTTTTTGATAGAAGTCGGGATTAGGTGTAAAAATATTAATTTAATATTTAATATTAAATTAATTTAATTAATTAAAATTGTTTAATTAATTATTTAAAATTACTTTTATTTAATATTAATTATTTGAATGAATATTATTTAAAATTAAAAAGAAATTAATTAATTTTTGAAATTAATTAAATATCTGAAAACTCATTATTTGTTTTCTTAAATAAAAAATTATTAATTAATTTTTAATTAATAATTAAAAATTAAAATTCATGACGAAAAGTCCTTTTACGGAAAAAGGTTATGGAACCATATTGAAAGTGTTAATATGAAAACTACGGAAGCAATTTTGGATCTTAGACACATAATTTCATCAATTTTACCATTTAAAACATGTTGTTCATACATCCGAAAATAGGGTTCAAGTTACCAACCTCTTGTAGCTCCCAATTGAAGTGATTCTTTTGTTGTTTCTTCACACCAATGGATCAAGGGCCACCACCAAGATCTGAAAATTAACTAAATGAAAATAAACGAAGCATGCAACATGAAACTACCTTAGCTCGATTTTAAAGCGTTATAATCGATTAGTAGCATGTTATAGGTTTATGTCTTTTATAATAGTTATTGATAACTCTTCAAAAGGAAGTTATTTATACCCTATTATTTGATGATTTATATGTTAATTGTGCCATTTAGATGAGTTTATTGTATGGGTTTATTTTGTTTTAACCTAATTATAAGAATTGATGCTTTGGAGTTTCTTTTGCAGAAAAACGTAAATGTTGACAGTTTGAGAGAGCAAAGTCTGTTGATCTAGCAAAATATTAGCAAAACTGGCCACGTGAGCTGCACGTGATTCATTAAATGAGGTGGCGTTTTCAACTTAGATCTCAGATTTCATCAATTTTACCATTTAAAACATGTTGTTCATACAACATAAAAGAGGGTTCAAGTTACCAACCTCTTGTAGCTCCCAATTGAAGTGATTCTTCGGTTGTTTCTTCATACCAATGGATCAAGAACCACCACCAAGATCTTCCTTACTATTTCAGGCCTTAGATTGGATTGTGGGATCCTTTTATGAAGGGAATTGGAAGGGAAAGAGCTTGAAACTCTAGTTTTGAGAGTTTGGAGGTTTTGTGTTTGAGGTGAGAAATTGGCAGCATTTCAGTACGAAAATTCCATGCATTCTTGACCTCTCAATCCTCTAATTATAGAGGAAGATCATGCTAATTGCACCAAAAATTGACACAAAAACATAGTCAATTTCGCTGTGAAGACAGTGTCGTGACACTGTCCATTTCTTGGGCAACAAGACGCGTGCATTGCAGCGTCGCGACGCTGTGCAATGTAGCGTCGCGACGCTGCCTCAAATCCGGGCCTATAAAAGGCACCCCTTGGTGCCTCATTTATGCATCAATCATCACATCCTTTCCTTCCTTTCTTGCTTCCTTTGGCTCCTTTGGAGCCTCTCTCAAGGCTTCCTAGCCTTTTTGAGAGATTTCTTTAGTGGGAAAGATTTTTGGGGAATTTTGGGGAGCATCTTAGGAGGCTCAAGGAGTGTTCGGCGGAGCTCTGAGCGTCAGCAAAGGGGTTCTTCGACGGTCAATTCCTTTCCTTTTATGCTCTTAATTATGCTTTTTATTGTAAATGTTGTGGATATTTTAGCCATGTGTAGCTAAACCCCAATTTGGGGTCTTGAAATGAAATTATAGTTTAAATATTGTTATAATTTCCTGTCTCTTGCCCTGTTGCCCTAATTATTTGTATGGATGTGCTTAATGCGTTGCTCAATCTGGCCAATTGTGTAATGATCTGATTCTTAATGGAAACTCGACGGAGAGAAATTAGGATAGATCGTAATCCATGCAACTAGTTTAATTGCCCGTCGTGACAACGGGATTAGTTGATTAAACTTAGATTCCTAAAATGAATCAGAGCGTAATAATTAATGATTTTTAATGGCGCTAAGGACACTTAGGTTGTTAAAATGAATTAATTACAATTAGGGGAGACCGACAGGAGAACCTATGTGACTAACGGAGATTCTAGGATTATAATTAGTTGGGTAATGAGATAGGATAATTATAACAATCGTTTAGCTAATAATTGATTTTCAAGACCCCTCCTCCCATTTAAAGAAACTCTTTCTCCGCACTTATTTTCGATTGATCAAATTATTTTCTTTAATTGCTTTGATTTCTTTTTAATTCTTTTTATTTGCATGAGCTGTTCCCTAAATATTATTTCGCCCAAGTATTTTTAGTGCTCAAGAGATTTTTGCTTTGCTTAATTTTCGCTTCGCCTCCCTGTGGATTCGATACTCGGTATTACCTACCGTTTTATATTACTTGTGACGACCCGTGCGCTTGCGGTAATCGGACCTACGAACAAGTTTTTGGCGCCGTTGCCGGGGAGGCTTGATTTTTAAGCAAATCAATTTTTCTTGACATCGAAAAGAAAGGGATAAATAGTAATTTAGGTGTACATATTTTTCTTTCGTTAATTTGTGAATATTAGTTTTTTTTTTTGTTTGGTTTTTTTGATTGATTGGGAGTATTGTATGCGAAGGAACAAGGTGGTTAATTTGTTTCCGCTAGATCTCGAAATTGACAGGACTCTTAGAACCATTCGGAGAGAGAAAAGATTAGCAGAAGCAATGACCCATCAAGATGAAGCTCCCAAGGTAATCAGAGACTTTTTACAGCCAGTACTTCCCACCGAGAATTCTGGAATTGTCTACGCCCCAATCCAAGCTACCAATTTTGAGTTAAAGACAGGATTGATTCAGATGGCGCGCGATAACTCTTTTAAGGGACATCCTTCTGAGGACCCACACTCACATCTGCGATCATTCCTGAAAATATGTGGGACGGTGAAGATGAACGGAGTTTCGGCAGACGCTATAAGATTGAGGCTGTTTCCATTCTCTCAACAAGACAAAGCAAAGGATTGGCTCGAATCAGTCGAGACGGGCAATATTAGTACATGGGACGAGCTTGCCCAGGCTTTTCTGACAAAATTTTTCCCGCCTGCCAAGACTACCAAGCTTCGGACTGAAATCAGAACATTTAGGCAGCTTGACGAGGAGCAATTGTACGAGGCATGGGAGAGATACAAGGAAATGCTTAGGCGGTGCCCCCAACATGGATATCCTGATTGGCTCCAAGTGCAGTTGTTTTACAATGGATTGAATCCCTCCACCAAGACAGTCTTAGACACATCAGCTGGAGGAAGTTTTCTTTCCAAAACAGTAATGGAAGCCAAAGATCTGTTGGAGGAAATGGAGGCAACCAGTTATCAGCGGCCGACCGAGAGGGGAGCAATTTCAAAGAAGGCTGGAATTTATGAATTGGATGAGTCGAGTTCGTTGAAGGCACAGATGACATCTCTGACCAATGCACTGAACAAGCTGACTTCATCTGAGGTGGTCAAATCCATTTCCACCTTAGCTGAAGGGTATTCAAAGAAGGAAGGTCAAGATGTGGAAGAAGTCCAGTACGTAGGAAACAGACCATTTACTCAAGGAGTACCGAACTTCCACCACCCCAGTCTGCGCAATCACGAGAACTTCTCATATTCGAATACGAAGAATGTTTTGCAGCCACCGCCAGGTTTTGCATCATCTAGTGCGCCTGAAAAGAAGAATAACCTGGAGGAGATGGTGGCTCTATTTATTAAAGAGCAAAGAGTGTTGAACGTAAATCTCCAGACAACAGTTAATAACCACGACACAGCTCTGAAAAACATGGAAGTGCAAATAGGACAGATCGCTTCAGCGGTGAATGCCCTTTAGAAGGGAAAATTTCCAAGTGATACTGAACCTAACCCAAGAGAGCAGTGCAAGATGGTGACACTGAGAAGTGGTAGACAGCTGGAGACCAAGTCAGAAAAGAAGAAAGAAGAAGAAAAGAGCAAGGATGAAGATGAAAGGACTGAGGCACAAAAAAACCTCCTCTGAAAGGTCCCAACATCCTCCTAACTCTATTGATTTGAATTGTGGTTTTTCTAACTCTTTTGCAGGAAAGAAAAAAGATGAAAAGCAGGATGAGAAACTGAATGAGGAAGAAGTGGTTCCATGCAACCACCATGACAAAGGCTCGCACATTAGCCCGCCCAAGCGGAGGGGCGAATGTCCAACCTTTGATTACAGGGAGTTACCTTTTCCTCAACGCTTTAAAAATGTTAAATTAGATGAGCAGCTTCAGAAATTCCTAGAAATGTTTAGAAAATTGTCTGTGAATATTCCCTTAGTAGATGCTTTGTATAACATGCCTAATTATGGGAAATTCATGAAAGAAATGCTTTCTAGGAAGAAAAGTTTGAAAAAAGAAATCTTTAAATTGTCTGAGAGTAGTAGTACCATTGTTTCTGGAAGGATGCCTTCTAAACAGAAAGATCCAGGGAGTTTTACTGTTCCCTGCACTATAGGAGAGGTATCTTTTAATAGGGCTCTATGTGATTTAGGTGCTAGTATAAATTTAATGCCCTATTCTGTTTACAGGAAGATTGGTTTAACAGGAATGAAGGACACCGACGTCACTCTACAGCTTGCTGATAGAACAATTACCCACCCGATGGGTGTTGTGGAGGACGTACTGGTGAAGGTCAACAAATTTATCTTCCCCGTAGACTTTGTGGTACTCGACATGCAGGAAGACAGAGAGGTACCTATTATTTAGGCAGACCCTTCTTAGCAACTGGTAAGGCCGAGATCAATGTGCATACAGGTAAACTTACCTTGAATATTGATGATGAAAAAGTCGTGTTTAGTATTTTTGGCCAATATGAGTTTGTATGTAGTTTGCATACATGTTTTTCTATTGGTCCTGAATACTTGACTGACGATGATGAAGAGGTAGAGTATAATCTTGGCCTAGGCTTAGGAGAAGTGCCTATGGATGATGGGAATTTTGATCATAATGCATATTTAAATGACCCTCTGTTTGAAAATGATTTAGAATTGCCTGACTTTGAAAATGAATTGGATTTACCTGCCTGTGAGAATGAAAAATCTGCAGTTGATGATTTACCTTCTTTTGAGAATGAATTGGATTTGCCTGAAATCGATGATTTTGATGATGATATTGATTTGCCTGACATTGAGGATGAGCATGAATTGCATAAAAAAGATTACTTGATAGATAATTTTGAGTTTGATCATGATAATGATGAATCTATCAAGTCTGATCTTGATATTCTTGAATGCATGGACCCTGATAATGTTAATACCTTCGATTCGTGTCCTGATGATGTATATAGTATAGAATCTGACCCCGAGGAACTCGAATCTGTGCATAGTATAGAATCTGATCCTGAAATTCTTTAATTTTTTAATTCTTCTGATGATGAGTCATGTGATAGCTTAATCGAATCATTTTTTAATACTAAGTCTGAGGAATCTTCTGAGCATGTAGATATAGAATCTGATGAATGGACTGGCATTATTGATAGGCCACCTTTAGATCCCAGACCAGTTGATATTATAACGCTTGATGACTCTGTTAACAATTGTTTTGTGAATAGAGATTTAGAAAAGAGATTTGATGCGGCTGATTATTTTCTGAAATGTTATTATGACAATCTCTTTAGTGAAGATGGGCCAGGGGAAAGTTTTTTTCTCCCCTGTTTGTAGTGTGCAATTCGGTGCGTGATTTCTTGCAGAGCCTGGAGGATGATGAAAACTTTTATTTCGAGCCTCCGTAAGCGTGCCGAGCCTCGTCTAGCTAAAGACGTTAAAGAAAGCGCTGCTTGGGAGGCAACCCAAGGATTAAAGTTTAGGTAGTTGTTTTTGCGGTAAATAATTTTCTTTGCTCTGTGATCCAATTTTGTTTTGCAGGATTACCTTAGCAAATCCCAAAAATCCAAAAATCCCACTTTTCTGGATCCAAAGGAGGAAGATGAAGCGCTCCTAGCTCAGAGAAGTCTCAGTATCCCTCTTTATGCTTTGCTGTTTTCAAAACATTGGGGACAATGTTTAGTTTAAGTTTGGGGGGGAGGCCTTCGCTGTGTTGAGCATATTTAAATTCTGTTGGATGCATGAATAGATAGCTATGATAGCCAAGGATGTGATTTTAGAAGTTTTGGGAGAAAATGGTTTATATGTTGTGGAATCTGGGAGCACGACCGAAATTGTGAAATTTTAAAATTTTTTGATACTTAGTTTTGATGTCTAAAGCATGCGATAGCCTTATCTAATGACGTCTTTGAAAATCTAGATTCTTATTATGGTTTTTAAAGTTTGTTGTCACCCCGATAGGCTTAGTTTCTAATATTAGGAAGTTCATGCTTGATTGTTCTAAAGAGCTAGGTAGAAAAAAAAATGTTATGCCTGCTGAGAGAAAAGCAAAAGCAACAAAAGAAAAGTGAGAGAAAAGAAAAATCCGTTGAAAAAGAAAATTTTTGCTTGCACAAAAGAAAAGCCTAGGGGTAAAAAGAGCTACCTGCGGTGTGATCAGTTAGGCCAACCAGAGAATAAAATTCGGGTTAAGGGTCCCTGCACCGTAGTGTGAAAGCTAGTACCATTAGATATCAAAATGCAAGTTTGGGGGAGTAGAAAAAGAAAAGAGAAAAATCACTTGTGAGTTTTGCTCCCCCATGAAAAAGAAAAGGACAGGCACCCTAGTCTCTTTTTTTGCATGATAGAAGAACTCCGACCTATTAGGGGCTCTTAGCCAGTGTAGGGGAAAACAAATGGAGAAAGTCATAAGACTAATCTAGGTTAGTAAAAGAATCAACAGATAAGTCTTGAGCATGCTATTCATTAATCTTAAGTTCAAACTAGTTTAAGATTTCTTCATGAGTATGTGGTGCTTGCTTATTCCACTTGCATGTTTTCCATTCTATCCTAAGAATTCCAAAATCATTGAGGCTTGAGCGATTCTATTTCATGCATCTTTAGAATTTATTTTGCTCGGAACTAGCAAAAGCTTAAGTTTGGGGGTGTGATAGCGAGCAAAAATGTCGCTATTTTAGTCCCAATTTATTAGGCTTTTCTGTGCTTTAATCGTGTTTTTAATGAAAATATTTAATGTATTCTGTTATTTGGTCCTTAGGAGCAAAGTCGGTGATTTTGGGAGAAAAAGTGCCAAAAATGAAGCCAATCAAGCCCAAATTCAAGCTTGGATCAATGGGGGAACCAAAGAGGCAAATCATGAAGAAAAAGCCCAAAAAGAAATGAAGAGAAGGCCAAAAAATTAGCCCAAGCCGAAGCTGGAAATGCTGGAAAATGGCACAGCGTCGTGACGCTGTCCATTTCTTGGGCAACAAGACGCGTGCATTGCAGCGTCGCGACGCTGTGCAATGTAGCGTCGCGACGCTGCCTCCAATCCGGGCCTATAAAAGGCACCCCTTGGTGCCTCATTTATGCATCAATCATCACATCCTTTCCTTCCTTTCTTGCTTCCTTTGGCTCCTTTGGAGCCTCTCTCAAGGCTTCCTAGCCTTTTTGAGAGATTTCTTTAGTGGGAAAGATTTTTGGGGAATTTTGGGGAGCATCTTAGGAGGCTCAAGGAGTGTTCGGCGGAGCTCTGAGCGTCAGCAAAGGGGTTCTTCGACGGTCAATTCCTTTCCTTTTATGCTCTTAATTATGCTTTTTATTGTAAATGTTGTGGATATTTTAGCCATGTGTAGCTAAACCCCAATTTGGGGTCTTGAAATGAAATTATAGTTTAAATATTGTTATAATTTCCTGTCTCTTGCCCTGTTGCCCTAATTATTTGTATGGATGTGCTTAATGCGTTGCTCAATCTGGCCAATTGTGTAATGATCTGATTCTTAATGGAAACTCGACGGAGAGAAATTAGGATAGATCGTAATCCATGCAACTAGTTTAATTGCCCGTCGTGACAACGGGATTAGTTGATTAAACTTAGATTCCTAAAATGAATCAGAGCGTAATAATTAATGATTTTTAATGGCGCTAAGGACACTTAGGTTGTTAAAATGAATTAATTACAATTAGGGGAGACCGACAGGAGAACCTATGTGACTAACGGAGATTCTAGGATTATAATTAGTTGGGTAATGAGATAGGATAATTATAACAATCGTTTAGCTAATAATTGATTTTCAAGACCCCTCCTCCCATTTAAAGAAACTCTTTCTCCGCACTTATTTTCGATTGATCAAATTATTTTCTTTAATTGCTTTGATTTCTTTTTAATTCTTTTTATTTGCATGAGCTGTTCCCTAAATATTATTTCGCCCAAGTATTTTTAGTGCTCAAGAGATTTTTGCTTTGCTTAATTTTCGCTTCGCCTCCCTGTGGATTCGATACTCGGTTTACCTACCGTTTTATATTACTTGTGACGACCCGTGCACTTGCGGTAATCGAACCTACGAACACTTGCCTTGGAGCGAGTTTAGATGACCTGCGATCGATCCCCGCTTGATGGTTGGGCTCGTCCTGAAGAGAAATTTGTTCGATCGCGCACGGCGTTGCAT